>OZ024909.1:29325385-29505385 GCA_964017125.1 Flabesymbios commensalis | reverse complement strand
TGTGTTTGTGTATTCAAGACAGCTTAGTGCACTTTTTATAATAATTTCGCAAAAGGGGTGTTTGAGCAAAAAAAATTGCCTGAGGGAAAAAATGCTTAAACTACAGCTACAATTTGGTTTCCCTTCATTTGGGCAGCTTTTATCACATTTTAAACCATTTTACCTAATTTAGGGTAGGGGGCCTACTTATTATAATAATTGGTCGAAAAAAAGCGCAATGGATCCACCACTGCTTTGATTAATTATACTGCTAAAAGCAATAATATACAGTTTTGTAGATATATTTGGTGAAACATAATATTAAAAATACATAGGGCCTACCACTTTTTTTAATTTTTTTTTATGGGTGGGTGAAAAATGCCCTGGGCGAAGTCTTTTCGCTACAGTTACTAGGTAATTCTCCTATATTAGTATACCATTGTGCAGCTTTGTTCAAATTTTATAGCTTTAATCACATTTTGAGCTATTTTACTTGATTTATGGTATTTTTTATAATAATTTGTCGAAAAAAGGGGTGCGATCCCCCCACACACACATTATGTATCCGCCCCTGTTTTGACTAAATAAACTGCTAAAAGCAATAATAAACAGTTTTGTGGACATTTCTGGTGTAATATATATATCTTTTTTAATAATAACTTAGATTAATTGAAAAAAAGGGGGGGGGGTTAAAAATGCCCTGAACGAAGCTCATGCAGTACAGCTACAAGGTGGTTCTGCTTCTAATATGGATAAGTATAGTTACTCTAGTCCAGTTCTGTAACAAATTTGGTGCTTTTAACCTATTGAGTGCCACTATGACGACTTAAGTCGTCATACTTTTTTCGCTCCCCTGTGCCGCAATGACGACTTAAGTCAAGTATTTACCAATAGCCCCCTGGCACGAGTAGGGCCCCTAATTCATTTATGTCTGCCTCAGAGTAGAGGGTGGGGAATTCGCGGGGATTTCGTGTTAAGCGTCACATGATCACTGCACATGTGCATGATCACTGCACATGATCACACAGCGATCACGTGATACACTTTTTCCCTCCTTGATATGCTTATTAGCATACGTCGGCCATCTTGAATTTTTAACTTTTGACAGGATATTCTTAGAATCTTATGTAATACCTCATTTTTGACTAATGTGAGTACACTGATTCCATTGGCATGGTTATTTTTACGATTCAAGGTCATCTAGAGGTCAAAACCAAGATGGTTGATATTCACGGCCATCTTGAATTTTTTACTTTTGACAGAATAGCCCTAGAATCTTGTGTAATTTCTCATTTTTGACCAATTTGAATACAATGAATTCAGCGGAATGGTTATTTTTACGTTTCAATGTCATCTGAAGGTCCAAAACAATATGGCCACCAATAAACAGAAAATACATGGCAACTGATTTACTCAATATTATAGCTCGTTTGACCTTGAAATGACATTGATATGACCTTCATCTGACCCTGCAGTAGAACCCCAGCAAAGGGCAACCCCAACCCATGTCACCTTTAGTACCCAGGTGTGGGTGCCTCAGGTGCTTTGTGACTTCAAGCCCATGTTCCTAAAGGCTCCAATCGACTATTTTTTTATTTGATTTTAGTGTTGGTAAAGGGTGTGATATAAGAGAGGACGGGGGGTATAAGAGTGGGGTATTACCCCTCCAAGCCACATAATATTCACTGTACCCCCTAGGATGCGTGTTGGAAGGCTTCCCAGCCACATTATGTCAGCTGTGGAACACTCCTATGCAACAAAAAACTATAAAAAAAACTTTTTTATTTAATATTTTAGCTTGTTTAACCTTCAAATGACCTTGACATGACCTTGGGATGGTACCCCTGTAAAGTCTAACCCCAACCCAATTCTGTTTGTAGCCGGGTGTGGGCTCATCAACTGTGGACAAAGATAATTCACACGGAAGATTGTTCCCCTAAAACTCCCTGTGTTGGCCTCATGTGGCGTGGCACAGGAGAGCACAATAGGACTGGCACTCAAGAGGTTAACACGATGAGAACGATTCTCCCAAAATATTAATCAGATCCGCTGAACTAATACACAGGTTATGATAGAAAGACCATTTGGCAGCCATTTTGTCGGCCATTTTGAATTTTGCCAATTTACATGAGCAATAAAGCAAAAGTAATGCCAGCAATGATTTGTGCATCCATATATTTGTAATATTAGAGGGTTTTAATGGAATTTTAGTCCGATTATTAAGATTATATTTTGTTACGATAACCTCTTGGCGGCCATTTTGAAAATGGTTAATTTGACTATGAGCGGACAATATTTCAGCTTGGAGACAGTGATTGCTGGAATTTACGCAAAATTCCCTATAAGAATGATGCTCCTAATTCTACTCTTGATGTCCGCATGGACTTCAGTTTACCAGAATGGAGTCTGGACTATATAATATGATCATGATAATGTCGGATGATGGCACTTGTACTAATTATTTGGCGAGGTGCGCAGACTGAGTGGAGCTTTAGATACACGACGGGATAATGCGCATGACGAAAGTTGCGGTGTCACGACAAATCCGGCTGTCATCCCGGAAGCGGGCCGTCGGCACTTGACATGGAAGGTCACCAGATATAAAGATTATTCCCAGGAGAATCATTCTTACAACGTTGGTTAGGTGTTTAGCCAACGCCTGTCGTCGTTGGCTAAATACCAAACCAACGTTTCAAGTACCCACAATCTCAGGTGGCTGAATTGTCAATCTGCAAATGTAAAAGTTCAGTCAGTTCAGGTGGAATTTCGTGACATTTCATACAAATTCTGTGTCAATGTTGACCCTGCAACCCACACATGCGCATTGCGAAAGATCGAGTTTCCGGCTGGCTGCAGCAGCAAAATGGAGTGATACAGTAATCGCACAGATGTCTACTAGAAATAAAACACGAAGCAATATTTTAAAATTTATGACATTTCTAAGCTACATTCATTGCCGTATAATCAACTTCGTTTCAACTATTGTCTGTTCAGCATAATATATACATTCTAGCAAACGTCACAATTACTGGAAATCAGACTTTAATATCTAATTTTAATTTAGTGGTGGAACAACGCTGAAAACTATATTCCAAAAATGAATTGCCGCACTTGATTAGTGAGTGCTTGAAATAATGGTCTTGTCAATCGTTTTTTAATGCTGTGCCAGTAAAGCTCATATTGCTTGATCTCAGAAATGTGAGAAATACCCTTTTCCTTCACATCCCATCTTCTGAGGACAAAAATCATAATACGAGTCACACCCGCTTGACATAAAAAGCTAGTAAGCCCACCTGTAAGGGCAACTAGAAGCACAGATTCACAATTTCCTATTCATTGATTTATCTATATGTTTGCTGGAATGCTAAACAGACAACTTTAGAAACGTGGGCGATTGTACATTCATCCCTCGAAGCTAAATGTTCCTATCTGCCATTCAAATGAGAGGATTTCACTTTAATTAAGAAGATTAACTGAAAGCTTTAAAAAGAAAACACAAAGACAACCAATTAGAAATTGCACGAAGATTATGATTTTGTCTTATGTTTCATTACTTGGACATTTTAGATGTAGCTTTTGTACTTAACTGATGTTTCGAATTGTAGCCATGGTGACAGCGTGGCCTCAAAACATCCTAGTTCAAAAATAAATGTTTTATCAAGTATTTCAGCACACAACACGCTGTGTGTCTGTGTCTGAAGTCAGAAGCAATGTGACATGATGATCTTTATCTTTTCTGTCGTAAAAGCCAAACGGCCGAGCCTGCTTACTTTCCAATTTAGGAGATACTGCCGTTTGGTTTGTGGAGCAGTAAAGACCAGGCGGTTCTATGTTAGAAAACCAGCAAACACCACATTTTGACTATATTATTCTGTTTTATTGCTGAGCCAACGTCGCAGACGGAGGCTGAGCATTAAAACAGCCTAATGGTCAACGTTTGCTTTTTGCTGGGAAACTAGTATTGACGACGCCTGACCTTTTAGACTGCCTCTGCTCACCAATCTGGGGGAAAACATTTGAAAAAACATTACAAGTTCTTTATTTTTTGTGTTTGTTTTCTGTTGCCAGACTTTGGTCATCTTGTTAAGTCACTGAATATACCAGTTTTCTAAGCGTTGTATAAACGTTCAGAAGACGTTTACACCACTGAACTAAATACTGAACCAACGTTGGTACATCTTTTCCTGTGTGATGGAGCAGAATCTCGTCTGTTTTCTGGAGAAGCTACTGCTGTAATTGCATCCACTTCCAGTATGCCTCCACCTCCAGCAATCACAAGACACTAAACCAGTGTTGATTTAATCTTGGGACAGCGTCATAGACGCTGGCCCAACATTAAACCAGCACTGGGTCAGTGTCTCTATGGGTGTCTCAAAAGTTGGAGAAGTGAGTTGGACCAGTAATGAGCCAAAGAATATCGCGACAGGGGTGACTTAATAATTTAGTTAAGGCTGAAGCAAACACAAAATACAATGGTGATTTAATGTTAGGACACCGTCCACAACGCTGGCCCAACACCATAAAACATGTGTCTTTTAGAGTGATGTTATCTAAATATTTAACGATTACAGTAACGTAACTCTAACATTGTGATGCAAATCTATAAATTTGTTCTTGTGTATGTTTTAACATGATATCACGAAGAAAAATTTCCTGTATGTTATGAAGATGTCTGTGGACACTTTGCAAACACCACGGGGTCACATAAAAAGGACATCTCCGCCAACAGGCGTCCGTCCTTCCTCGGAGTTATGGAGGTTTCATTTGAAACTATATTTTTGTTCTTGTGTATTTGCGACTCATATGTGTTGAACATCACTTGGTCTGCAATCCAGACTACCAAACAGCCTTCCTCTATTATGGATGTTACATTTCCAACCAACCTCTCTTTTTGTTGCCAGGCACCATTATCCATTATAGATCCCAGGCTAAAAATGTGATGTTAGATGGAATATTAATGGCATCTCGATGGGCTGTCAAAACGGACTGATTGTTTCTCAAACACTTGTATGCCGAGGAAATAAATATACCTAATGCAACTTCTCAAACAGGGAGGTTTCTTATTTACACTTGACTTTTTTACATCACACTGTCATGTCACGCACTTTATTGAAGGAAAAGTTTCGTGATTTTTGTCGTTCTAATCGTTTACTTTTATTATGAATAAACATGGCGCTGATAAAAGCAAACGATTGGCCGTAGAATATTTTATTATCTAGAGTCCAGCAATATTATTTTATGAGAGTTGATCACATTTATTTAATTTCATTAATTCAAAAGACACAGATTATTGGCCAATCAATCAATCAATCAATCAATCAATCAATCAATCAATCAATCAATCAATCAATCAATCAATCAATCAATCAATCAATCAATCAATCAATCAATCAATCAATCAATCAATCAATCAATCAATCAATCAATCAATCAATCAATCAATCAATCAATCAATCGATCGATCGATCGATCGATCGATCGATCGATCGATCGATCAATCAATCAATTAATTGATCAATTAATGAATCAAGCAAGCAAGCAGACAGTCAGTCAGTCAGTCAGTCACTTAACAAATTAAATAACAAGCAAATCCATGGGAAAATGGCATATCAGGGGAAGTTTCTCTTCTATTTAAGAATTTGTTCAGTGTTTCTAATATATGCTGCTGGCAGTGCTGGTTTTGTCGCCATGATGCTTTACAATAGAAATAATGAGAGTGCTCAATCAGTCGTGGTAATCAGCGACCAGGCGAGCTGAAAGCAGAGCATTGTGTTCATCAGCTCAGCGGTAAAAGCCAGCGGAAGCACTCCAAAAACACAATGTCGCTAAAAATACTCTCTACAGGTTTCTGGGTGTGATATTGAAGAACAGTAATAAACTGATGACGCAAATTGAACTGCATACAAAATAATTTCCTGCAGGCCTATCCCAGCAAATAAAAAACATTCATTGAAACTTTGTACAACGTCGGCCCGACTACTTCAACGTTGGGCCACCATTGTACAATTGTTATACAATTTTTTTGTGTGTACTGGGATGTGACCGTGTACCTGGCTACCTGCATCCTGTGACTTCGTAATGTCATACGTTAAATGTCATTTTTAACAGTTCGCGATAACTGTAAATCGCGCGGTGAAAAAATAACGCGTGATAGCAATAGCGCGATAAATTGCCTGTACGTGATAGGTGACTATATCATGACCTCATAGCAAAGCATACACATCTTCGGATAAGGCGGATTTATCGCGCGGTATTTCTGAAAACCATCAATCTGAAATTATCGCGCAATACAACGGTTTGTTGCGTCGCACTATGTAAAGGGACTTATGTAAAATAAGCAGTATCAATTCTATCGCAATATTTTCTATCACGCTATTTAGTAATCACGGAAATGAAAGGAATCAATTAGGCTTTAGGCCACCTTTGTGCACATATAGGCTAAACTGGACCAGGAGAATCTCCTGAGGATGGTGAGATGAATGAGACGACACTGTCCTCAAGACACAGGATTCGAAGTTCGCGCCCTGGCGGTCTGAGGCCGAGCACGCTACCTCTCGGTCACGGAGGCTCCCCACAATACTGAGTTTTACACGTGGATGGGAAGAAACATCTTTGTTTCTTTCAAACCGCCGAGACCGGAAACCGAACCCCGAACTCCTGCGTGAAAGGCAGCGGTGCTAACCACTACCCTAGGGCCCCCCGCCCAGTTATCACGGACTGTGTAAACAAGCCTTTAACCATTAAAGCGCTGAAACATTTTTATGTCGACCAGGAGATCAAAGGGTTACTGTCAATTCAAAATCATCATATATATCTTAGCTAGCTCATTCCGCTTCATTTGAATACCTATGTTATGGGTCTGCGGCCATTATAAATATTTTACTCTTTCAGTGCGGGGATCGACTTTAGACGTCAGAATCTGACGTCTGTAGACGTCAGATTCTGACGTCTTAAGTCGGTCCCCGCACTGACAGGGCTTTGTTCAGGAGTGGTGCACTGTTTCAAATATTTTTCAGTCGTTGACGATGCTAAGCTGCTCTGCAAAGTCAAAAGGCAGTATCTGCTTGTAAAGTAAGCAGATACTTTCTGTTAGCTTTGCAGAGCAATATGATCGGATCTGGCTGTTATCTGGTTGATGTAGAAAAAAACCTCTTTCAGAAATACACATTAGTTACTTTTGACTTTTTATATAATAATAGCCATCGCTGCTGTAGGGAAAAACACAACAATAAGTTGTTTTCAAGCATAGAAACCGGTGAGAATAACAAATTATACCCAACGCTGAGGCAATGCTGGCTAACTTCCCAAACGTTGGCCCACCATTTCTTCATCAGTATGTCAATACTGTCTCTTACGTGTGAACAGGAAATCTTTTCACCGGTAGAACGACATAAATCCCTTCATGGCGGCGATGGTTTTTCTATCAGCAGCTACCGCTGATTCTTAAGAAGCTGTAAAACCCACTAGAAGCTCTTAACGCCGTTTGTCCGCGCTCTCATCTCACCATTACACGTGACACACCAACAGATATTGGGCCAACGTTGGCCGGTTGCATGTAGGTCCATGAGAAAACAACTTTTTATTCGCTTACTGAAAAATAATGGCATCAGCCAGTCTTAACACGTGTGCCGCTGAATTGCTGTTTGTTGTTTTTGATTCATATAAAGCTGGAAATGCTAACGAAATTTCCAGCTTTATATGACGAGATTACTACCATTTACGAAAAGCAAACGCCTCCAAATTGAATAATTTGATCATCTTCAGAGCATCTATCACAAAATATTTTATCAGCTCAGGGGTCTTTTCTTTGCTTTGATGCTCGAAAAGGTATGACTTATATACCCCAGAAATACGAGACGTTAATCCAATGTTTGATTAATGTTGGACCGACGTCGTAGACATTATTCAACGTCTCTTGGGAAAAAGCCTATCAGCACCGATGTCAGCCATAATTTTAATTATAACATATTCAGCACTACACATCACAAACGGACTTGGGTGTGGTTCGCAAGTGATTGCAATTTATAAATGTGTCGCGTTATTCTTTTTTTTTTATATAGGGGCCTATTCCAATATCCGGTACATACATACATACAAAACCGGCGAAAAATCGTTATTTACTAAAAATAGCAATATGAATAACTTATATAATACATGTAGGCTAGATGTCGCGTTCTTGTTTATTACGATAAGGTGTCATTATCTTTTTGTGACAATTATGCTTCACTTTCATGTTTGCGACAATCACGTATCACTTTTTCGCGACTGTTATCTTTTTTGTGACAATTGGACATCACTTTCTTGTGTGCGATAATCGGGTTTACCTTTATTGTGCGTAAGAATATAATAGTGTCACCAGTAATGTTGGTCAAATACATTTTATTACAAAGGTGATGGTTCTATTAGCATCTAACACAGTGGCCGGAGAAATAGACGTTAATGGAACACATCTAAATTATTGTTGCAGTTTAGCAATATCGCACATCAATCAAGGTGTTAATTAGTCCACCACCACGAACGAGGGGAAAGCAAACATCGCCCTCATTCAGCGCCAATCTAGGTAGTGGTGTTACTGTCACGGTGGGAATATAGTCCAGGCAAAAGATTCGAGCGCCGAACCATCCTATAAAACTTCTGTCTCTGGTAAAGCCAACACTGGTCCCATCAAACACAAGACGATGAAACAATGCTGATTTGAAGTTGGTCCAGCGTCTACGACGCTGGCCCAACATTAAACCAGCATTGTTTCAACGCCTTGTGTTCGCTGGGTGGTGTTTTGAAAGGTTTATAAATATGTGCATGGCACACGATCATCTACACACATCACTGCTATCTATCAGCCCCATCGCGCGAATCCTGCCGTGCAAAGCCAAAAGGTAGTATCTGCTTACTTTCCAAGTAAGCAGATACTACCTTTTGGCTTCACAGAGCCAATCAGTGTGAAGCGCTGTGTGAATAGACAGAGGACGACATTAATGTATCTGGATCGATTTGTCAAGTTGGATTATTCACCATGCAATGTTCATCAAGCAAACACAATGCGTTGAACTAATGTTGGTTTAATGGTGGTCCAGCGTCGTAGATGCTAAAACAGCATTGGCCCAAGGTGTTGTGGTTGCTGGGCGGGGCGGATGGCTGACAAACAAACACAGGAAATCATTAATCACGGCAATACAGCTTTCGTAAGGTGTTTTCCATGTTTTATTATGCGTATCTATCTATATCCAGGTAAGAATGCTGGACAATTATGCACATAGTGTAAACTTTACCAGTAAATTATTCACTATATAGCGTAAGTTTGATCTCAATGTACTCCGTTTACAAAGGTATGAATTTTTCGTGGGTATTCAAATTTAATGTTCACATGTCAAGTTAATTGATAAAATAATACTAGATTTCTAAAATTTCTGTGTTTATCCCATATATTGGGAGATTTAGAAGCACTGTTTTGCATACTTTTTATTGGCGCACCAAAGAGACAGGAGCTGGGTGGCCGTGCTGGAATCGAACGCGGGACCACTCAACCATTCAGCTACCAAGACAGTCATCATTTTTTTCAGACGATGCTTATGGTTTTCAGGTGAATTCCCATCACTTTTCTGGCGAGGTTTATAGATTGATGTTAATCTTCCTGTCATCTTCCTCATATAATGTGTCCCCCTTGCAGTCCTTATGGGAGCTGCACATGTGGTGTGTGGTGTCGAATAAAATTAATTATTGAGAGGTAAAAAATGAAATGAATGGGGGTTTAGGCCACTTTTGTGCACATATAGGAGTAACTGGCCAGGGGAGTCGCCGAGGATGGTGAGATGGATGAGATGACACTGTCCTCTAGACACAGGATTTGAAATTAGACGGTTAGAGGACGGGCCCGCTACCAATTGGTCACGGAGGCTCCACACAATACTGAATATTTTACGAGTGAGCTAGGAAGAAACATTGAAACCTGAATGACAGAGCGGGGGACGAACCGGCGCTGTCCGACTTTCCAGACAGGCAACTCTAAACACCGCATCAGCACCAACACTGTGATACCAATAATCTGAACATGGTACCAGAAGACAATGATAATAAATGCAGTTTCAAATTACCTGGGCTTAAATTAAGAATATCACAGTAACCTTATCTAAAATGTAAAAATGAGCACGTTATTAGTGGTGAAGGTCTGACCAGGTGATTAAAATTCTTGTCAGATACTTCACCATCAACCACAAGGCCTTGAACCATTGTTGGTTAATGTTGGCACAGCGTCTACGACGCTGGACCAGCATTAAAACAACATTGTTTCAACGTCTTGTGTCACTGGGTCCCCTCCCCCCACACATGCAGTAAGTCGGTCAGAGTTGGGATTTCACCTTGAGATTTTACCTGCCCTCCGAGGCATTATATTACTCGTTGCAACTACACCTACTTTATTTTTGTGCGCTCAGAATGGCAATATTTAACAACACAATGCGGAAGAGTTAGAGTATAGAAAAAGTGCAAAATTTAGAAAAAAATGTGCTTATTGCGTGAAATAACAAAATTTATTTTCCATGCATTTACTTCCCATATTTCTTTTTCTTTTGATAGATTCACACAATTTAACGAGCGCGACTAAAACAAATGTCCGGCGCGAACCTCCAGGTTTTAGGCTACATTTGTGCACATTCGAGATAAACTGGGCCAGGTGAGCCCCAAAGAGGATGGTGAGATGCGAATTTGGAGCTTCGAGACCTGGCAGAGTATCCTATGACCTACCTTTCGCTCATGGATGCTCCCTACAATACTGAATCTTTTACCACTGGGATAATCATTTTTGTTTCTTTGAGACCTCAATATCAAGAGTGGCGAGCGTACCACGGTTTGGTAGTCGGTAGTGTCAATCACTTCACCAGTGTTAGTTGATCTTAATACCATCTTAGCCACTCGTAAAATAATGTCATGTAATCGTGCATATTTGTAAGGAAACTAAAATAAATTGATTGGTGAGTGATCGTGTCTATTCCCAGAACCATTGTACTTTATCGTAACAAATCTTATCATATCTTAACTGATCGCCGAAATTCTTGACATTTTGCTCAAATTAAACCTAAACTTGTGCGATCATATATAGAAAATCGCAGCCATCATTTGGGTAGCACATTTTACACGATCATTTTGCAATGAAGTTGGCATATTGGTCGTAAAACATTGCACACTGATCTTAGTCTAGTGGGACCATCAGGCAGCTATCCGGTAAACACGACACATTGAACCGATGCTGGTGTAATGTGACATTACATTGTCTGCGACGCTGGCCCAACATTAAGCCATTGGATCAACGTATCGTGTTTACTGGGTAATCATTGTCAGTTTACTACATAGCCTAGGACAGGAGTACTTGCAGACCCTTGTGACATCTCCATTTGGGAATCGATACAGACATAGTCCACTCCATGCAAATCACATGCAATGATTGTCGCTCTCCCCTGATTTTCTCATCCTCACATTATAGCAGGAAGGCGACGGAATCCCCTGCTATGACAGGATGGTTTTTCCGTGCTGTGAGATTCCTTCCCCAGAGAGTGCTGATGTTTAGCGTCCGGGTCAGCGTCTTATACGTTGGCTCAACATCTAATCAGCATTGGCGACTCACGGTACATGTATTTTCTGTCCCAATTAGTCACAAAATTGACGCAATGTCTGTACATTTGATGTGTGGCTATTGATGTACCGTTTTTTTTGTCTGGAAACTGGGCCGGAGTTCTAAAAGTGACAGCGCCTAGATCTAAGGCATGTGATTGGTCGAGACGGCCATCTCGACCAGTCACATGACTAAGAACTGGGTCGGTCGCTTTGACAATCTTGCCCTAGACTCGTCCGTCTCGGGGCTGATTTGCTGTTTGATATGGGATGTCGTTGTAATTAGCAGAGGTAATCACTGGTAATCAGCTGGCTGGCTCAAATGGCAGACACTGGTCATTATTACCATGACCACCCATAAAGTGCTGCCCTGTAAAGGCAAAGCAAACACATTTGTAAGTGCTTAGTTTTTCATTAAACAGTTACTGTTGTTTGCCTTTGGACAGCAGAGTGTATGATAAAGAACGTTTCCCACGGTGGACTACTTAAGTTTCAAGGTAGATTTAATAACACAAATCTGTAAATAACTCATTACCTTTATGCGAAAATTGGGATGCAAACTCCACCCCCTGACCAGTTTAACAACAGTGTTAATGTCGGCACGAGTACTCGATATCACATAGTAAACACGAAACATTTGCATAACATTTATGCAAATCTTCGACGTTGGTCCAGCATTGTATAAATGTTTTGTGTTTACTGTGCACGGATCAGCTCAGCGTCAGGATTAATGTAATACCCAGTGATTAAAAGAAAGAGCATTAGCAGTGAGTATCATAGATATCTTATGTATAGTGCGCCAAACTGTTCAAAGACCCGTTGATTTCAGCAGTGTGAACTACCCCTGAAAAAGCAATGGATTGTGCCTCGAGTCCGGGCTTCCATTTATCCTGATATTGCCTGAGATTGCCTGAGATTGCAGATCTGGCCATAAAACCTCAATCAGTCACTCAAAGGTAACCTGGGATAGTGCAGGCCTAATATATAATTCAGACTCACTTGTTGCATGCATTTCCAGGAACATGCCCGATAACAAATATTCTAGTCCAAACAAATATCCCCGAGCCAATGATACATCGATTGCATGCCCTTGGGATATTAGTGTATCTACCACTTTGTATTATTATGACGAGGTTTGTGGTATTTTGTGCCTTTTCAGGGTATTTACCAATTTGTCCATCACACAAACGTCATAAATGTCATAAACCAGGAGGCTTCATAAAATTCAGAAGAGTAGCCTATTTGTAAACTATACTGTACGGAACATATAGGTAATCAGGTGTACAACGTAATATCAAAATAATGATAATCTAGCCATGCATATCCGTGAATTACGCTTATGATTGTACCACGTAATACCAAATAAAGATTTCAAGCCGTGAACAATAAAGTGATAATACATTGCAATATCAGGTTATCGTATATGGTATAGGTAATTGGATAATAGTATCCTACTATTTAATATATGGTTCTAGCATAAAAAGCCATGGATATTTAAATGATGGATTGACATCACAAGCCGAGAACGAGTATTTTAAGTGACTTTCTAATGTGTTAGACTAAAGACCGTTCAGCTAATGAAAATGGAAATGGAAAATGAGTCATGTATAAACGATGATATAAGGGTGGGATGACTGGGCATGCAGATTTATTAACAGTGTTTTCCTTCACCCACTCGACATATTTCTAGACAACCGAAAACTTGGGGTTTTGCTGTGCGACTGAATCCTGAAAAGTTATTCTATTACATTCAATGAAAGTACCGATGTATATACATGATCTGCATAAGCACCATTTCCGAACGCATATGTCGGGAAAGGTCACTGACTACCCCCACCCATGGAGGATGATCACAAGGCTGAAGATTATTTAGGGTGGTTGTTTATCATGTTTTTGACCAGTGACTGCGTATCATGCATTAAAATATTGAATTTATTTGAAAATAGTATTGAAAATATTAAGTATTGAAACATACGCCTACTGTAACACCCCTGGTAATTGGGCAACGTTACTCTGTATTATCAGTACATCGATATCATTTACATAGTAAAGTTGACTTACTTGAATTCTATCCTTATCCTTGATTTTATTTGTATATAACATTATGTCAATGAAATTATCCGGAATAACTTTCAATATTACACAAGATTAGAATTGCTGATGCCTTTCTTGTCTTGTGTAATATTGGAAGTTATTCACTTTCCTATCAGCTCTATTTATTAGCATTGTTATTGTATTCTTCAACTATAATCCTGCTGGCCTTACCCGGGTAGATAAGTCATGAGCTGTCAATTAGTGCTTAGTGTTGCCATAAATTAAGTCAAATTCGTCCCTTCGGATTTGAATGACGTAACATTGGTTACTGTATTGTGCTACACATGCAATATTAATGTCAAAGATCGAGATCAATTATCAGATGCATTGTGTTGTGTGTAGTGATTGGTCTGACAGCTCAATTGGATTTATTACGCGGATTAGACGGCACATAATCACATAATAAGGCTAATTGTATCAATAAAATGAAAGATATAATATGAGAAAGAAAATTCAATTTAGTTTCCCATCTAAATGTCGCGTTTGGCAAAACATTATAATTATAGCTCATTGAAAAAATAATTATAATTTTTTTGAAAAAAATACACAACAAATATTTTCACTGTGTTGAATTTTCATGCACGTAAATTCGGGTCTCGCTCACGCGAGCCATAACTTCCAGTGAGTAAAATTATTTAGATTTATCAACCCTTTAGCTCCTAAGTTTGGGAATTGTTTTACAAATCCATGTCTATCCGTTATGCATACTTTAACCCTTTCAGCGTGGGGACCGTCTTTATACGTCAGAATCTAACGTGTGTAGACGTCAGATTCTGACGTGTGTAGACGTGAGAATGACCGTAGACTCATAACACAGGTATTCAAGTAGCTAACTAAGACTTTTATGATTACTTTAAATTAAAAAAAGCTTAGTCTCCATGGTTTGAACAAAAATAATTCAGCGTTGTAAATGGAGAGGGCTGTTCCATTTCAGATTCAAGTACGCACAGCTGGTTTGGATTCACCACAGATATTTTGTTGTGTAACTTTACATGCATGGTTTTCTCATCCTGTTACTTTGTCCTACGTATGACGTCCAGTTTATTTTGTCACTCGTAGTGCTCACATAATTTTACTGAGCTCCTATGTTTGTATATGGTTTTGGACGTGACTTTTATTGATAACAGGTAACCGAAATAAAGATTTTAAACATGTCGTTCCACGGACAGCATCCTGACAGATTTAGGTTGAAAAGTGCTGTTAAACCGCAATTTTGCTTACATACTTACTACATGTATTAGTGTACATTGTGGGAATGGAATACCAACCATTCTGAGTTTTTTTTTATAATAGTACAGTATAGTGTGAGACGCATGACATGAGAGGTTTTTCAACTACTTCATCGATTCAAATATCCCTTGTGATTCGTCTTTATACCTTCCTTCGGATACGAAGATAGATTGTGTCGTAACCCCGATGTAATACATTATCAATCAATCTACCAATCAATCAATCAATCAATCAAGAAAACTTCTATGGTGCCTATATCATCAGCGGACCGAGCTCAGAGGCGCACAAATTAGCGTGATCATGTGTCATAATCGAGGCCAAAGCAGGTTCGTCAACAGGGAGCCGGGCTGCTGAGGGGCTAAGGTGGGAAAGCCAGGTCCCTTTAAGTTAAGTTATCTAATTTAAATTTTCACCAACTTGAAGATGTGTCTCTCTACCGCGAGCCCTAACTTCAATGTTACCCTTTTTCTTGGTAATTAAAATCATCTTGTCGGATCAGGTCTGACAGTCAGACCACTGGTCGAACAGGAGGGGTGCGAGCAATAAAATTATTCATTATGAGGTCACCGGTTTATTAATTGCAGTGTGGAAGTTCATCTTGTCTGAGTTGTCTGAGTTGGCGAGGGAAGAGGGGGGGGGGGAGTGGGTCTTATAACACATATGCGTATAGTACATATGCGTGATATCGAAGAGTCTGCCGGTAGCAGACAACTTGATAGATGAAGATGTGTGAAATTTATTCATATTTATCTAATTTCCGACCAAAAATGTATGTTTGAACACTAATTTTATTCCCAATAACTGTGATTTAACCAGCTTCTAATTAAACATTCAATAAATAAACAGCTTCTAATTCAATTTAGACATTGAACCAACATTGGTTCAACGTGTAGTGTTTGCTGGGTAGGGCCCCGCCCATATAGTACCCAATTTAGACAAGCATATACATTGGCCCAACGTCTTCGACGCTAGTCCAACACTAACCCAACAATAGGTCAATATCTAGTGTTTGCTGGGATATCCACCAAGCCATCGTTGGGTGAATTGATGGACAGCTGGGTAATTATGACCATCCGACAACACAAGGCGTCGAATCAATGCTGGTTTAATGTGGGCCAGCGTAGGAGACGGTGGACTAACTTTAAAACATCATTAGTTCAACGTCTTGTTTTCGCCGAGCAGTTAGTTTACCACGAATACTTTGTCAGCTACCAGCAAAACACGAGGCGTTGGCCCAATGTGGGGCTGATGTTGGGCCAACGTCGTAGACGATGGGCTAAAGTCAGCCCAACATTGGGCCAACACCTCGTGTTTGCTGGGCTGTGTTACTCTAATGAAGTTTTGTACCAAACGTTTGTTCAATGTGTGCGCAACATTTATGATGTAACATCTCCACTTTGGAATCGAACCCATGCAAACGTAGCCCTACTCCATACAAAACACATGCAATGATTGGCGCAATATCCCCCTAATTTATGCGTGTTTATGGAGACCATGCACAACGAGTCCTAGTGCTTTAACTGTAGGGCCTACCCCAAACATCGATATAACTCATAAAAGTCTAGGTCAAGTTCAAAGATGGGTGACCTTGACCTATTTTCCAAGGCTACAGAGGCTAATAAATTCAATTTTTATTACTTAGATACTAATACCAGTGATCCATATGACGAAACTTAATGTCAAGTTCAAAGATTTCTGACCTTGACATATTTATCAAGGTCACAGAGACCGATAAAAAAATATGTGTCATGAATATAATATTTCCACACCTACAATGTGTATTACTTCCATATTAATAGCAGCGATCCATATGATGACACTCAAGGTCATGTTCAAAGATGGGTGAGCTTGACCTATTTTTTTCAAGGTCAAAGCTAATAAATGAAAATAATTGTCTCTATGATATATCCACACTTGCAGTAATTTGCATCATTCATTTCATGGTGCATCTAATGAAACTAATCGTCAAGTTTACGCATTGGGTGGTAGGCTGAGATGTGTTATGGCACGCGGCGGAGGCATACTCTCAACGCCTATATGCGTCAAATCTCTCGTAGTTTGCATAGGCCTATGTTGTGATTTTGTTCTGTTCCGGCAGCCATCGAGCATGAGACGCACTGCAAACCACGGACCATATTTTAGGTGGAAGAAAGAACTCAATTACGAAAGTACATTGGGATCTACGAATCTATCTAATTTCGTTCTGTCTTCTTGGCTGTGCTCCAACTATATATCCTACCCTATATGTTAGTTTTACGCTGGCTCAACTAGCATAGGGTACTAGTATACGCCTGATGCTTGTCCAGTCGACGTATTTGGTGCCATTCCTATAAACTGAATAATTGTGTCGATGTATTTGGTGACATTCCTATACAATGATTAATCGAGTCGGAGTAGTTGGTGTCAATCCTATCAGCTGAATAAGCATTTCTGTGAACAAATGTTCGAAATTAAATGAAAAAAATTACCACTTACCTCGTGTCAGCAGCTACTTAATTAAATTAACATAGAACATGATTATATAAACTGTGTAGAGCATTGACTGTGGTATCGGCAATCGAATCTGCTGATCACTAAAACTCCCCTGGTATATGCGGCCTATAAATTGTCCAAAGACATGTTGAGTTCACCAGAGCCTCTATGGCAAT
This sequence comes from Flabesymbios commensalis, assembly GCA_964017125.1. Taxonomy (NCBI): domain Eukaryota; kingdom Metazoa; phylum Annelida; class Polychaeta; order Terebellida; family Flabelligeridae; genus Flabesymbios; species Flabesymbios commensalis. The sequence continues at coordinate 29,487,830 of OZ024909.1, read as the reverse complement.
CTGTTCTGCTCCTAAATCCCTTTTCTGTGATCATGTCATTTGGAAACAGCAGTATAATTATAGGGTTCCATGTCTCGCAAACTGAGGTTCCCAATATTACCTCATCTTCCATAAACATATGGAAAAGTAGGGGAATCAAAAAGAAAATATATTTAAAGCGGTTCTGTAAGTGGTTCTCATGGCTCAGCTCTTTAAAAAACGCTTAAATTTAGTAGTTTTATATTGATTTTCACACATTTGTGGCCATTACGTAACTGCATCTATATCCAAAGGGGAATGTGGCGCTGTCTGAAAAAAATAAATTATGATCTTATTACATACACGTTTCATAGCGTACCATGCTTCCTCGGACAATACATGCTAACAATGAAACCATGTATGATACGAAGATGCATTGTATGCTAGCAAACGCGTTTGTAATTAATTAATTATTTAATTAATCAGTTTACTGCCGGAATAAATTCCCTTTTGGTGATCATGTCATTTGGAAAAAGCAATAGGGTTCCATGCCTCGCAAACTCGGGGTCTCAATATCACCTCATCTTGTATGGATTCTGACGTAAAGCCCCAATCAGTCACTCAGATGCAACCTGCATTGCAGGGCTAGATTTCACCATACATGGTAAAATCTCCCCCTGTATTTTTGTATATTAAAAAGCTAGCAGCGATAAAGCAATTAATTTGACCGACAAGAATCGTCACAAAATCTCATGCAAATGCAATCCCAGCCATCAAGAAAAGGCGACACTTTGTTGGCGTAGTGTTGGACCGTGCCCCAACGATAAACCAATATTGGGTAAACGTCTCTGCTGCAGTGTGACAGTCAGAAATGTAAATAATGGAATACAATCTATCATCATCAGTGATCGCGAGCTATGAATATTGCATAACTGTAGGCACTCAGCTATTGGCGATGATTTGAATTCTTCCGGATATTTTATATTCCGGGATGATATTGAGCGTCCAGAGTATAATAACCAGTGGAGTTGTCAGAGTATGCCACTTTTGTAAAGCGGCAGGTACACCCTCTCAATATTCTAAGGCGATTATCTATTATATCACTTTATGCTTATTCTCCTTACACTCAGTATGTGTATTTTCTATGAAAAACAAAATCGAGTATCATACAGAATCGTTAATCATAATCTTACGATGGTACATGATCGTCGATGTTACAACAATTAACTCTTACAACATTGAAATGAAATATTTGTGTACAAACATGGAGACCAAAGGCTTTATACCAATATGAAATCATCATAATCTTACTTTTCAGTGCGGGATCGACTTTAGCCGTCAGAATCTGACGTCTATAGACGTCAGATTCTGACATCTAAAATCGATTCCCGCTCTCAAGGGGTAATCAACATCTCCGACATTGATTAATTGTTGATTCAATGTTGTACTAGCGCCGGTCACTATCCTCAGCAAGACAAACGACGACAACACATTTTCCAATCAGCATAGAATCAAGGCCAGTTGGAGAGCTTGAAGCGCAACACCGAAAATTGCTCGCCACAATACATTCACAGTGCACGCGCACATTTTCATCTGCTGTCTGACAATGGTTGATTCTCAGCCAGTCTCTCTGCGGTCTCGCGGGAAGTACACAGGATGTCATTCGCCTCTCGTTCGCTGGTGTTTATTCGGTCATTTGGCATTGTGATTTTTCAGCTGCGGCTGCTGTTTGAGTGGACAAATGGGACACTGTCCATCCGATGACGACCACTGGCGCAGGAAACGTGCCACTAAATCAGCTGTAATCGTCAACCCAGTTTGTGCTATACATGTATATTGAGATTTTACGATGGTATGTGTCGTTCTCTGGGATGAGTATTAGCATATTGTACAATGTGTTATCATCTCAAGACTCGCAGCTAACACTGACAACCATCAAAACAGTGAATACAAAAAAACAGTGACGACCCGTCACATTGTTTCTCAAATTTAATGCGTACAGCTGGTATTAGGCAGTGAAGGTGAAAGCGTAAAATAACGTCTGAAATGATAAAATTATTGCGATGATAAATGATTATAAATGAGCAGCGATAAAACAATTAGCAAAAAACAAGAATCATCACAAAACTCCCAATCCCAGCCATCAAGACGTTGCGATCCTTTGTTATGGCGATACCTTAACTCTTTTGCAAAACCTAGAATTCGAATCAAAATTCTCACCGAAGATTAGCTACAGAGATTATCATAACAAACACAAAACATGTGCATAACATTATTGTACAATGTCGGCCTAACGTCTTCGACGGTGCTCCAGCATTGTACCCATGTTATACAAATGTTTCGTGTTTACTGGGATTTTAAATCCGGAACAAGTCTGGTATTCTACCCCCTAATTTAAATAACAACTGAATAACGGCGGTGATTGGCTGATCTCGTCATGTGACAGACGAAACCACTATTCGATTGGTCGGGGTGGAATACTATAGACTTGGTCCGTAAATCCTCAGTAATGGGAAACAGAGAAACCTGGCGGCTTCTGTCTCAATGCCATGAATAAATGTCGTAAAAGGAAAAAAACACCAAGATACATTACACCATCCAGAAAAACACAGTATTTTCCACAGGACGCTGTTTTAATGTTGTTACAACGCCGGGGACAGGAAATAACGTTGTGTTGCATCTTTGTGCTTGTTGCAGTCCAGCTGTGTTCATGGACGCGTATAATTTCAGACCCAGACTGACATACAGTAACTGATCTTTCAGAATATATTGTTCAGTGCTTCTTTAATACAAATATCAAACACGAGGCTCCGTGTCATAATTATAATTCGATCCATATCAGTCATAATGTCATAAGCGAGTGGCACATACGACTGTCATCGAGGAACGTTAATCAGTTTTAAAAAGAAGCAGAGCTGTTGCATCGATCTTTTAGAAAATGTTGTTTGGTGCTTCTTTAAAGGGACTCAATCAGGCTAAAATCGTCAAAAAATCGGTGATTTTATTTTGGCCTTTTAATATGACCATATGATGTAAACATGTCCATAGACTAGAACTGTAAAAGTTTTTATTTTTTGTGCCGCGCATTCACCAGTTAGGCTAGTTATAGAGCCGAAATTCCCGATTTCTTATTTCGGACATGCATGTCCAAAATAAGAAATACGCCGAAATTCCCGATTTCTTATTCCGGACATGCATGTCCGAAATAAGAAATACGCGAATTTCGTCTCTGTATCTAGCCTAACTGGTGAATGCGCGGCACAAAAATTAAAAAATTTTGCAGTTCTAGTCTATGGACATGTTTACATCATATGGTCATATTAAGAAGCCAAAATAAAATCACCGATTTTTTGAAGATTTTAGCCTGATTGAGTCCCTTTAATTAAGAAAGTCTCAAACACGTCTTCAAATGTGCTGCGTCATTATGACGGCCAGCAATACCTTGCAAGGCGAAAAGGCAGTAACTGCTTACTTTCCAGGAAAGCAGTGAGTGCCTTTTCACTTTTACCTGGCAGAACTTTGGCCCATATTCTCTGACAAACACCACTCGTTGTCACTTGATATCTCTCCTGGTACGTTTGTGGCCATTACTAATCCATTTGTCACGTGTATACTGTTCTCTTGCCCGTTACATGCTATAGAAACTGTTGTTGGATAATGAGAAAACAGTGCAGACGTATACCCGACATCCGGCCACCATTACATCATGGTTTATCATTGCGATTATCCATACTATAGGCAATCTAACGACAGAACACCATGTTTCACCATTCATATGAAGGTACTTGCGAACGTCTCTTTCAAAAGAACGAATTAAGCCGCATCAAGCCGAACCAACCAGAATGGTGAAGAGCTTAGCAGCAGCCAAAGCTGAGATTACAAGAACATAAAGCTATAGCTCGATAAACAAAACGAATATTTTTGTGCGTCACTATATGCAAAATGGTAAGCCAGTGAAGATAAAAATATCTTGTCTAATGCCAGATGAGCGGGAATTAGTCCTGTCATGTGTGTGATCCACTTGGATATGAAAGGGTGTATCTACCACTTTGTGACAGATACACCCTTTCATATCGAACATGTTATGCTAACATAATATTCATACAATGGTGTCATCTCCCTTGTTTGCGTTGTCATAAATTCTGTTGTCTTTGTTGGGCCTCGTGTTTTTCAGCGGGCCGCAAAAAAATGTTCTGGTTTCACTGGTCATCAAACAATGTGACTGAAACCAATGCAGAGCCAAAGCTGGGCCAATATTACAAACGTCTGCCCAACGTTAGAGCAGTATGGGGCCAAAGTATTTTAGTGCCTGCGAGTATACCGCAGAATCGCGACGTCACAGAGAAATATAGAAACAGTATCCCGATAGCTCTGTTATCGACAATCAAATATTAATGCTGCCTATAGTGCTGAATTAATGTCAAAGTGATTTAACTTTTTTGCAAAGCATTTGAGTACTTACTCACTCATTTGGACACTTTCTCAGCACATTCATATCCATCAACAGCCTTCAATATTTCTGTATCAGAGAACACGAGTTTGCTTGCCATTATCTCCAGCATGGGTTAATCCTCAAAGCGCTGAATTTCTTTATAAAATCATGGAAGCCAAAGGGTTCAGAAATAACCATAAATGTCTTAGTTAGCTCTTTCCGGCTCATTTGAATACCTATGATATGGGTCTACGGCCATTAGAAATATTTGTACTCTTACAGTGCGGGGATCGATTTTAGTCGTCAGAATCTGACGTCTACAGACGTCAGATTCTGACGACTAAAGTCGATCCCTGCGCTGTAAGGGTTAAACCCCAATCTCCATGTTAGCATTTTATATTCATGAATGAAAATCACTTATAGAGATAATCCTTCACATTATTATAAATTCTTCACCTATCGAAAATAATGTTTCCATTATTATATTCCACAGAACACAGTCCCCTTATTTGTGTTTAGTTCGATGTTTGATTTGACATACATAATATTGTTGCTGGAGTAAATACACTTTTGTTGGCACGGGGAAGGAATTATTGTTGCATTATTTTTTTGTCGGCGAACTTTTTAAATAATTACTGTTACAGTTGTTTATTTTTTGGTTGCAATTGATTTGTTTTGCTCTTGGTAAATCTGTGAAATTAGCTGTACATTTAGCTTTATCCCACCTACGGTGGGACGTCGTCGTACCGAGGCAGTTTTAATGTCGTGCGATCTTCGTCGGCTGGCCTAACATTAAAACAGCTTCTGGTTAGAGTTCCGTGTTTGTCGGATTAAAATTAGACCACCGACCGCGACGCTGGGCCAACATTAAACCAGCAGCGGGTCAATGTCTCGTGTTTGCTGACTATCTTGCTAGTTGGCAAAAAATCACCAACAGACAAAATACGTTGAATCAACGTTGTTTAACGTATTGTGTCTGCTGGGCAATACGCTTATCATGTTTGTATTGGACCGGCTTTGAGAACAGCTCAAAAGCGACATCTGTGAACAATAAACATGGCTGAAAAAATGCTAACATCTCCACATCTAGATTCAAATGACAGGTACTAATATCAGTGATTTGCGCCAACCATTGGCTGGAAAGATAACGAACGTCTGCATTGCTGGCCCAGGGCTTAGTCAACGCTGACCGTATAGCTGCCCTCAAAGCCAGAAGACAATAGCTGTTAACTAGAATAGTAAGCAGTTACTGCCTTTTGGCTTTGCACATCAGTTTGCTATTTGTTCCATTGGTGTCTACTCGTTGAAAAAGTGATAATGACGACTGTCTATGCCGTGGACAAAACGACTGGATACTTAAAAATCATTTTTATGTCTTTTTTGTCTATACAATGCACATTTGCATGAATTGCATCATCATAATCGATGTAAGGATTTTCATGAGAACGTCCTGATTCTGATGAATGTATATTCAATCGATTGTATTCAGGATGCATTCTGTGCTCCTATAAAATCCACATCTTTCCTGTTCAACCGAGTCTAGAACCCAGAGTGTGCATCTATATCCACCCATGGCTGTGAGCAGCAAACCCTCATCTTCCTACAGCACGGATAAGATTCTCGAGGTCGCAGACCGGTCTGATGAGTGTGTGCTGCTCACAGCTACGTATGGGTGAAGATGCGTACGGCTTGTCTTGACGTATGACAGATGGGTAAAATGAGGAATGTAGACATCTGAACAGAGGGAACTTTGCAAACTTGCATTTATTCTCTAATAAGCCTCTTTGAACATATATGCCATTGCACTTAAATAACAATAATTATTGGATAAATTATAACATGCGTACTATGCCGGATAAGGATTGAAGGTCGTCATGATTCTCAGCACTCGTATTATCAATAACACCACTGTCTAAAGTCCAGCAATATACAGATATAAGAATCTGTTTATTGAGTAGCTTACACTACACAGACACGCGTTGCAAAATCTGACAAATTTAAGTTGTATCTCGCTACCGCGACCCACAAACTTGAAAATGAGCTACTAAAGCAGAAATGCAATCAAAACATTTGTCAATCTAGCAAATTGAACGCCAATTTCTCCTTTAAATTTTCTTCTACGGCGTTAATAGCCATAACGCCGTAGATGTTGGCCCCTCATTCAGGCGCGTCAAAAGCAGTTCGCGAATGGCAATTTAAAGCTGATTTTTATAGGTGGTGTACCTTTATGTTTAATTAGTTATCTGTTTTTGCCCAAATAGGACATGCTGCATGTATTTCTTACGCTAAATATTTCTAGAATTGACTGTAAACCTATCTATTCCTACCTATTTCTCTTTGCGTCCAAAAATCATCATTAACAGACTTTACAAGCCGAGTTAGACGGGGTATTAATACAACATCTTCGAGGGACATCTCGTGTTTTCTTAAACGAGAAATTCACACGATACGTGGTAAATGGAGACAGAAAGCGCTGAGAAAAACGTCATAGGACATGCAGACAATGCCGTGATGGAGACAATGCTTAAACTGGAGTCATGAGGGAATTTCTAATCCATCTTAAGATTTGGTGGTGGCCCAGCACTATGCAAAATATAATATAGCGAATGTCTTTAAATGCTAGTAGGACTTCTAACACGAGATGTTCACCAAATGCCAGTTCAATGCTGGCCCACCTCCTGTGACGCTGGGCCAGCATTGAACCAACCTTGGGTGAACGCTTCGCGTTTGATGAGATGCTGGAAATCATATTTGTAAGCCACCAGGCGCCATTTGATATGGTTTCAAAGCTTGAGATCTTCCTACATGTCTGACATTACATCCGGGTGTCTGTAGCACATGCGGATATCATGTCGTGCCATCCACAATAATCCGCTGTTTTATTCTACATGAAAAGTATCAACTCTTACAACGCTGAATTATTTTTGTATAAACCATGGAAAGCAAAGTTTTCTTTCGATTAGAAATCATCATAACAATTTAAGTCTTAGGTAATTCTTTCCCCTTCATCATGTTTATTGGAATACCTATCTGTTATGGGTCTACGGCCATTATAAATATGTTTTATTATTTCAGTGCGAGGACCGTTTTTAGAATCTTTTCAAATCCGACGTTTACAGTTTTCCAAATGCATTAAATTTAGCTTACTCGGAATTTTTCACATTCCTAGATTTTCTCCCAGTAGATACATTTCTCAATCTGCGAGTCCATTGTCTTTGAATGGGTGGCTGGTGTGTTCTTTTTGATTATTTTATTGTAAATTTCACGTGATCGTAGTTGATGTCTTCAGACAAACCTACTTGCAGTGTCATACCAATATATCATGCTTGACTAAATTAAAGAGTGTATCTGCCACTTTACAAAGTGACGGATAGACCATTTTATATCCAATGGGACGATTTGGAAATGTCAAGCTTCTGATCACATGAAAGTGAAGTTTCTTGTTGTTTGGCTTTGTAGGGGAAAGCCACAGCTCGGGGATCGACGTTAGTCGTCAGAATCTGACGTCTGTAGACGTCAGATTCTGACGACTAAAGTCTACCCCCGCATTATAAGAGAAAAAATATTTCTGATGGCCGTAGACCCATAGCAAAGATATTCATATGAATCGGAAAGAGCTAACTAAGACATTTATGATGATTCCAAATTGAAAAATAAACATTTGGTCTCTATGGTTTTCGGAGAAAAATTCTGCCCTTTAAGGGTTATTACATTGCTGATCTTACGATTTTTCATTCATTTGAAGCTGGAAACGCATTTCCAGCTTTAAATGAATGAAAAACAGAACATAAAAAATATATAGACTAAGTGAGTTACAAATATAATCACCAATCATCTTAGCGTATTACTGAAAAGAAAAGTTTTTCGCGTTGCTTTTTGCGTTCGCGTTGGTGTGTTCTATAAATCGTCCCCTTAGATATAAAATGGTGTATCTGTCACTTTGAAAGAGCAACAGATACACCCTTTCATATCTAAGGGGACGAAATGGTAGGCCTAAACATAGTGTATTGAAATTTGATCATATTCGCGTTGGAATAGTTTGCGCTTGATGAAAGAAAGAAATTTAGGGCCTAATAAATGTTCTAGAGCTAGATTGTAGTTTCCTGAAGAGACTGTAATTGAACAAATCTGCTCATTACGGCAACCCTGGAAGCACTTTGTTTGACAGATCAGACTGACTAAACTTTCAACAAAATCACTGTGCTGACAACGCTTGTCGCGACAGACGTCATTAACTCAACTAAATTGTGTTTTCCAAAAAACATCAGACTTTGAACCAATGCTGGTGAACAATCGAACGAAAGCCCTGTCTGTGTCTTCTGTCTTCCGAGTTCCAACGTCCGAATTCCAACTTGCGACTTCTGAGTTGTTCTTAACGCCTAAAGGTACCCACATTGAAAAAAATTATGTGTTCTATTTGCGTTACTCCACACGTTAGAATAGTCTAAATTTGTGTAGTATTAAGCATGTTTAGACTCATTTTTTATATGATTTATTATATTTATATTTCTCGCTAAATGTGGCTAAAAATTGTGTAAATAGGGCATTTCTGTCATGAACGTCACAGATTTCGTCATATTATATTTACACAAATGTTCGTTTCTGGTAACATTAAAAGTACCAGTTCACATGTACACACCATTTTCAATAATAATTTGATATCCTTAAAATATTTTCCCCATGATAACCCGATAAGAAAAAAATCTCACTATGTAAGGTTGATTTTAGCTTCTCATATATGGGACAGTCTAAAAATATAGTTATATTCTGTATGTGCTAAAATAGGAATAGTTATATATTACAATTTCAACTATTTAGAATCTGGAGTGTTTAAAACGTCACTGTGATCAGCATGTGGGGACAATCACTACGCCGTATTCACCAATCCCACAGACATTGGTAAATTGTATGCTGTTCTCAACCCATTACATTCACTCCGGAGACTTATTGCAATTTAAAAAAAAACTTTGTTCATTTTAATTCACTTGACATTTCAAGACATTTCTCAACATAACCTAACTGCTCATAGTATCTGATACGTTCATGTTTGTCATTAAGGCGATATTTTAGCGGCAGGATGTTGTCAAAAGCTGAGGTGAGCATTACGATGAAATGCGTTCAAAATCACAGTATTTACAGTAAACTATAGAAGAAATGAACTGTTCTCGCGCGCCCACAGGTCTGTCCACAGCTTTGATAATGTATCGTATTGTTAAATAATGCCTTTCCATTTAGATCAATGAAGTCATTTTATTTATTATTGACACATGTAAAAGTTATATAATTATATTGGAGCAGTATAAGCTAATATGATTTAATTATATTAAACTTAGCGAATTGATTATGCAGCTCTGATTAGTATGATGCATGATCATTCTATTGGATGAGGTTAAACGTATTATATGGGCTGGACTTGTGATGTTTTATGCTAATAGTTTGTTTACAACATGTAGAAATAAAGTTCTCTATGATCTTTATTGAGCACCGAAATCACGTTTTAGGAGCTGCTAACTATTGGTAATGAGTGACACTTGTGTATTCTAGCTTAAATGTTAAAAATTGATGCCAGCAATGCGGGTACCTTTAATAAAATAGGGACTTCCAATTCCAACTTTCGACTTCAGTTTTCCAGCTTCCGAGTTCCAACTTCCGAATTACTACTTCCGACTTGCGCTGCGTGAAGACTTAATTGATACATTAAGGGTTAAAAGGGTTAAAGCATTTATTCTGCTCTACAAAGCTAATGGTACACTGACCTATCAGGGAGTGTCACAGTACACTGGTGACACGAGTGAAAGCCGAAGGCAGTATCTGGTTACATGTAACTGAAAAGATGCTGCCTTTTGAGTCCGCGCGGCAGTATTCATAAGCTTAAAAGAGATACACCACGAATAGAAAAGCTGCTAGTTAAATAAAAACAAAGCAGACCCCTTTTTATGAGGCTTTCTGCAAATTATCGGCCTGGTAAACTGTGTTTATGATGATCTTTAGGAATCAAGATTTGCAAATGTTTGGTCTCGAATTTAACAAATATCAGTAAATTTTACCCACTTGAAGTTGTGGGTCGCGGTACCGGGATATAGCAAGACACAACTTAAAGTGGGTTACAATTTAAATTGTGTTTATTATATTTATATAGCCCTTCAAGGGTTAATACGGCGGCCATCTCGCACGGCGGCCATCTCGCACAAGTGCACGGCACATATTTGATCTCGCTGAGTCTTCTCTGGACCGGGACCACACTGCTTTGCAAAGCCAGAAGGCAGTAACTGCTTACTTTTCAAATAAGCAGTTATTTCCTTTCGGCTTTGCGCGGCAGTACAGGACATGAGTGCCATCAGCGCCTGAAGATGTCCTGGTGACCGCACGCTATTTGTTTTGCACATTGACTCTCCATTTCTTCCGCCATTGGCATATTTCCCAGTAATAATCTGTTCTGCGAATCCGGTCCACGATATTCTTGCTCTGTTGTGATTATAAAACACGTGATAAACAAATACAACCCCAAAACATTCACTCTACATTTAAAAAAACTGGCTTATTGACAGCCAATTCAAGTCATCTACATCGGTAATTTGCGGCTTGTGTGCGCTGCGTGTAGATTGAATTGGTAAATTCAGGACTAAACAGGTTAAAACCTCCACTCTACTCTGCAAAGCCAATGGCAGTACCTGTTTACCTGAAAAGTAACCAGATAGTGCCTTTGGACTGTGCATGGCAGTATTCATAAGCCATAAAGAAATACACCCCGACCAACTGGCAGTTAAAACAAAAACAAAGCAGACCTCTTTTTATGAAGCTTTCTGTAAATTATCGGTCCGATAAACTGCTTTTGTGATGTGTACTGCTAACGGTTATCTGTCATGTTTCTCTACGTTGTTAACCCTTTAACCTCGTTTTTTCTTTGTTAGTAGCACATTAAATATCAGGTTTGAGCATGTCTAGTATAAAAGGTGACCTCAATCAACACAATTTCAAAATCGTTGACCTCCATTTTGTCAAATTTGCATAATTTTCACTGCCCTCAAGTCGTGGATGACGTCAGCGAGACTGAGCTTGAAGTGCGTGTGAATTCCAATAAATAAATCATGTGATAGTTAATGGTTTAACGTAACCGAGCACTGAGTATGATTTTTTTCATTGTACTATATCGACCTAAATAATTGGTATACAAATCAACATTGTTTGTTACCCAGCAAACCAACAAATGTCGAGCCAGGCAGCGTCAGACCAGAATAGTATAAACGTCACAACTGTTTAGTCATATTAAATGGCGTACAAAATAAGACTACGGGAGGAATGCTTCATCTATGTTTAATTTCCGTTCTTTGTCCCTTTGCAATATTAATGATTTCTAGGTAATTAGCCAGTGACCACCAAACAATTACGAGGCTTTGAATTAATGCTGGCTTAACGTTGGGCGAACATCATAGAATATGAACTAACGTTAAAACAACATTGCCTCATGTCTCGTTTTCTGGAGAGAATTCCACCACATGTCCATTTCGTAGTATTTTATGCATTAGGCCTGTATGCCTATTCCAAACCAATACAAGCCAGTTATTGTTCGGACCTCGACTGTCAGTGTCCTCGAAATAGAACTCATTCTATTTCTCATACAGTACTCAGACCGTACAATAACTGCCACAGAAACTTAGTGGTACTGCTAAGAATAAGAATTTTTTTTTGCAAAGTGTGAATAAAACATGCCATTTCAGTGAGGTATCGTTTGATGTATGTTGTGAGATTTAGGTACAAAACTTTGAAGTTCACTCAAGGTCACCACCCAGTAAACACAAAACATTTGGATAACGTTGGTCCAGCATTGTATAAATGGTATACAAATGGTTTGTGTTTACTGGGCAGAGGTCACTGCCAAGGTGGTTCCGATGATTCACAAAATGCATAATCATTTGTAATAATGTGATGGGTTTAACAGCACCACTGACTGGATACTATGATATGTCAATATGTGACAAAACCGCCGCAAGGAGCTGCAGAGGAAATTCCAGTTGGGAATCATGTACGCCATAATGATATTTTAGATTATCTTAAAGAACTATTGGTAGCACTTTATATTCTCAGCTGCACATCGAAAATCTGATCAAGCAGTCGAAAACAGTACCTCCAGGTAGGCTGTGAGTCCACAGGCGAACCAAATGAGTGTAGGCCTTTCATTACCCAGCAAGCATAAGGTCTCACCACTCAAATTATTACACGCATATCATTAGAAAGTTTAATAATGAGAGAGTTACGATCTTCTTTAAAAATGTGGCGATTTACAGCAGGCTTGGGTTTAAAAATTACATTTATATCATTTTGATACCAATTTATTTAGATCGGGTGACTTATTTCTCGCTCCAAAAAAAAAAAAAAATTGAAACATATAGATATAAAATGTAGTCCCTATGCTGATAGTAACAAGGCATATGCTGCATTCGATGGTTCTAGTATATTGGCAGCTCTCAGAGAATCTATTAAGACATTACATTTGCATGGAAAATAGAAAAAAGCCCTACGTTTAAGCACCCTTTTTTATTTTTTATATTGATAGAGTTTGTCCTGTTGATTCAAAAAATGTATAGGTGTATACATTTTTTAACTTAAATAATGCTGGGGGAGGGGGAGTGGTGAGACGACAAGAGACATTGATCAAATGTTGGCACACGGTATAAGCAAAAACCCTTCAACTTGAATTTCCCATTGTAATCTTCATCCACCATACAAGCCGCGAATTTTAGTGAACGAAGATGACTTGAAGTGGGTGGCAAATAACAAAATATATTGCAATTATTAAAACAGTTCCATGAAAAATTTCGTTCTAAGATAATATTCGGGAATGTAAAATGATGCTTCATTGTAAACAAATATCGGCATATCGTCCCGTGTCCGCTGATGGCAATGACATTAATTTTCAAGCAGTGATGTTGACCTTTCGAATACTGCGCTGCCGTGCAAAGCCAAAAGGCAGTATCTGCTTACTTTACAAGCTAACATATACTGCCTTATGGCTTTGCAGAGCATGCACTGCTGTACAGCTAAAAACAGTTACTGCTTCACTTTCAACTGTTAAAGTACTGCCATTTCACTTTGCACCGGAATTCAACATCGCTTTATATTTAGATCTAGTTGGACTTACAACAACAACAAAAAAACAATACTGTGCATTTTTCACTGAAATCAGTGAGGCAGTTACGAGTCCAATATAGATTTAATTAACTCGCAGGTCAAAGCTATTCTCTGTGAAGAATGAGAGCCTGTGCTGTAATATGTTACGAATGCTCTAATTAAATTTCTAATTAAATTTAAAACCCAATGTTCTCGATTTCATTAATTTAAAGTGTGCGAGAAATAGATTCAGCGGCATAAAAAGTCAAGTATCTAGGTGCAGCGGCTCGTTTATGGTTTTACATAATATTATCGTTTCGTTAGTGTTAAGAAATGCCCGTGATTTCAGAAATTTTCCATGATGTAAATGGCACTTGACGATTCGCGTGCGTCTTGACATTTTGCACCAAAGTATTATCAAATGAAATCTTGAAACACATTTTCGTTGCGGGATGACAATTTTCAACCCGTCTTGCTCCCAATAACCGAACCTCTTGTTGCCTGCTTGTATCTGTGAAAGATATGGGACGTTTCCCGAGGGAAATATAGTGTGGCCGAGAAGCTGACCGCAATATCTAAGGCAAAATGCAAGGAAAACATTGTAAGGAATGACGGACTGCAAATTGAAAGGCATTGGGACCGACTAGAGAATTCAGAATCTTATTAATATTCGATCCGAAACCACACGAAACGTTAAACTAATGTTTTAATGCTGGTCCAGCGTATAGACGCTGGACCAGCATTAAAACAATATTGGTTTAATGTCTTGTCCTTCCTGGTCATATCGTGTCTTCCTGTGATAAGATATCAGCAGAGAATATCATGGATGATCTCTGGTATCACTATATTAACCCTAAACCCACTTAGCGCGGCTATAGTCGTTCTTAAAACCCTTTGAAGCCTGAATTTACCACTCTCATCTACATCCACTACGAGCCGCGAATTGCTGTCGCAATTCTCAACTTGTAGTGGATGAAGATGACTCGAAGCACTGGGGACCTTCTCGCGGCCGAAGTGAATCGGCAGCACTCGGAGTGTGTGTGTATATAAAGACTATATACACACACCCTCCGAGTGCTGCCGATTCACTTCGGCCGCGAGACGGTACCCAGTGATACGAAGTGGGTGGCAAATGAAAAATAATATTATTATTATTAACATTTCCACAAAAAGTATCGTTCTAAAAAAAAGTGTGGTAAATTAAATCATTTTTCACATATGCAAAATGATGTTTTGATGCATCGTGAGGGTTTAAAGGGTTAATACGTTTTATTGCCCGATTAAATCACTGTTATTGGGAACGAAATGCCTGTTTAAACATCAAGATTTACAATTTTGTTGTACCAAATTAAACAAATATGAGTAATTTTCACCCACTTGAAGTTGTGGATCGCGGCAGCGAGACACAACTTCAAGTGTGTGTATTTTTTTGTATCGCTCTAAGGGTTAAAAGATACAATGAATTAGACCCGCATGTATTCCTAGAGGTAATACAACAAATATAGGGAAATATCTGTCATGATATCACTGATATCATGCGGGCCTAGTATGATAGAACTTGACGTGTTTTTGGTAGCCACTTAACAACGTTTCAACCGGTGCAGGCACCAAGCTAAAAATGCACTAGCCTATGACAATCTACCAGACCTGGCTGCCTGACTCACTTCGCGGTAGACCCGGTCACATAATTTGTTTAACACCGGAAGCTGTGTATAAACGACACACGCGTCGCCTACAGAAACACGGGTGCCATGAAACTGATACTTATTCTGTAAAACGCGGTGACGTCACAGAATATTTCGTATGCCTAATAATACGGCTGGCAAAATCTAGTGATCATAAACTATTAGAACTATTCAATTTAAAAATGGAGGTGTCTGTGTGAGGGCCTTGTGAGGTTATCAGAGTAATAACTATCGCGGAAGCTCACGAGTAAAATAGGTAAATAAATTGTTTATTATATAGACTCTGGATCTATATCTGATTATATTTTTATCGTTGAAAAAAAATAGTGGTAAGAGATAAAAGTATCATAAATAACAAGGTCAAGGCTGTTATCGATTATGTTAAAACCAATATTCAAACATTATTTATTGTAACAACAGCTGCAAACAGAACACCCAAAGAACACAATTTTCGAATCGTTGAATCATTTTCGTCTGGATATATACAAAATATAATATAGTTGGAGAACGTTTGCCACTTCAGGGAAACCGAGTCAACAGAATTACTCCCCCACCAGTTGCCTGGCATTAATTACCGATGACAGGCAAACAGAGTCCTCGAGATTGGACTTGGAGTAATCCTGAAGAGTTGGAATCCCTGAAGTGGCAGAATTTTTTTACAAAACAATTTTACAATTTGGTGACTCGAAGGTTTGGCTCGCGTTTGTTTTTCTTGTTGACTGTTACATATTAATCACTTCTATGACAAAAACCACTGAGAGCGTAGCTCTAATTTCACCAATCTCCTTTGTTCCAAGGCGTCCCATCTGCTAGCTACCTCAGCAATCTCACTTCCACCCTAAAAAATAGATAAGTATATTGTATATTGTAATACCATAATTTATACAATTGGCTGAAACATATTTATTCTTAACAAAATATTATACTACACAGTTCGGCCATAATTGGATGTGCGTCATAAAGTGTTGGTCTCGTGCATAGTGCCATGCAAGTAAAGTAAATTGCATTATCTGCTTACCTTAGAAGTAAGTATATTCTGCCGTTTGCCTTTACAGAGTGGTTTAATTTAATACTAGTAACTCTTTTGCAACAAAGTAAACCGTGTCAAATCACATTGATCCTGACACCAGTGGTGTTATGATACACACATTGTCTGAAGCACTTTTAATGACAATACATTTTGTTTTTCATTCACGACAAGATGCTACTATAAATCACTGTTAAAGTTTACCTCCTCCTCTTCTTCTTCATCTACTTTTTCCTCTTGTTCTTCCTCCTCTTGCTTTTGTTCTTTACCACTCACTCTGGTGGAGAGTGTCAGCAGTGAACTGTCCTCAATTACTGTTAACAGAAAGAAAAACAAATTTGTCAATTAGATTCAGTCACAGAGAGATTAAACCCATGTCTAGCAGGAGACAGATCTCTACGAATCGTTTCCCCGAATCGATTCGGGGAAGCTCGGTGAATTTGATTCGTACCGTGTGTATGGTACGTGGCGGTTCGGATGGGTACCGGACGGTACGAGAAGGTTCGGGACATTTTCCAGCATGTTCGAAAATATGGCTGAGCCCCCCGCATCACTCCATTCGGCTTGAGATTCGTATATGGTGTGTATCTCAATCGGGTGATTTTTTTATTCGGATCGTGCGCCCGACTCGTCGCGATGTGGAGCTTGGTTAGACAGCCCCTTCGGGCATATCTACTTTCACGTAATTTACATACACTACAGGGGCTGTCTAACCAAGTCCCACATCGCGACGAATGGGGCGCACAATCCAAAAGAAAAAAATCCTGAACCATACGCAGGATTTTACCTTTTCCAAACCAATCAGCCATTCGTGGTGGTTCGGGGCAAGAGATACGTACTTGCCGTCTGGCATCCGAACCGCTGCCGTACCTTATGGAAGTACCCCCGCATCATTACAAATTCATGCCGTATGGGCCGAACCTTATACCTTACCTTACGTATGCCTTTACCATGTTTACGTACCAGCAGTACACAGTTGCTCAAATAAACTATACACTATTCTTGGCGATAGGCACGCTACGATCAAAATGAACGTACAATGCGAACATGAGCCGAATCGGTCGAATGACGATACGTTTGATACGAATCCATTACTTTTCATACAAACTACATTACGTACCATCTAGTACCATCCGTACCAAATGTACTGTTAGGGACCCGGAACAATCCGAAAAATTGCCATTCGGGTAAAAAATCGCCATTCCTCACCGCATTTTCTGATTACAATGAAAAAGGCATACAAGTTGACCACAGAAACAGAAATGGTTGGTATGTTTCCCGATCTGGGTCGTCGATCTATATCGCAGCTCGTTTTGTGCGTATCCCAGTTTGGGATGCATGGCATGTAAAGATTCGTATGTCATACGAACTGTATGGCTGATTCGGAATGCTCAGCAAACGATTAGAATCAGTAAATTATGTGCTGGTGCTATGCTTTGGATTGCAATTCAGCCGGTGTGACTGATATGTAAACGTTATATGTACATTGCGGCCTATGCGTAGACTTCTACTGATCCGAACCCAACGATCTGCTGCGCATTAATACGTTTGTCATTCGTACAATCCAAATTGAGATACGCCCAATACGCCGAATGGCGTAATTCGGGGGGGGGGGTGTTCGGAAAACTTTTCTAACATGTTAGAAAATGTCCCTAAAGGGGCTGTCTAACCAAACCCTGCATCGCAACGAACGGGGCGCATGATCCGAATGAAAAAATCCCCGAATCATACCGAGCCATACGCATAAGTTTACATTTTCGCTACGAAACAGCAATTTATGACGGTTCGGGGCAAGAGATATGCGTACTTGCCGACTGGCATCTGAGCCGCCTCCGTACCTTACGAAAGTATATGCCAAATCTTACAAATAACTTTGCCATACCTTACGTATGCCTTTCCCATGTTTTTGCCCGAATGAACTATACAATATGCATGGCGATACGTCCGTTACAATCAAAGTAAACGCACAATCCGAACACGAGCCGTATCAGTCGAATGGCGATACGCTCGATACGAATCCAGTACGTATCATATGAACTACATTACGTACCCCCCAGTACCGTCCGTACAAAACGTACTGTTAGGGAGCCTGATACCCCTGTCTAACAGGAGCCGAATTTCTACGAATCGCCTTCCTGAATCGATTCGGGGAAATTCGATGAAATTGATTCGTACCGTGCGTATGGTGTGTGGCAATTCGGACTGATACGGGACGGTACGGGAGGGTTCGGGACATTTTCTAACATGTTAGAAAATTTTGCCGAACCGCCCGAAGCATTTCATTCGGCTTGAGATTCGTACAGTGCGTATTTCAATTCGCATTGTATGGATAGGCATACGTATTATTGCGTAGCAGTTCGTTGGGTTCAGATCAGTAGACGTCTTAATGCGTAGCATTTCGTTGAGTAGTTGAAGCTGGCAATATCTTCTTCCTCCAGTTTGAGTAGCAAAGTCCTGTTGTGGCCCAGTTGGACTCATATTTCTACCAATCCTTCCATTTTTTTCTTTTTACTCGCAATCGTTTTCTCGTTTCTTCTTCTCCCTTTTTTCTTTTTCTTTTTCTTCTTC
Organism: Flabesymbios commensalis; assembly: GCA_964017125.1. Lineage (NCBI taxonomy): Eukaryota > Metazoa > Annelida > Polychaeta > Terebellida > Flabelligeridae > Flabesymbios > Flabesymbios commensalis. Next base: position 29,469,052 of record OZ024909.1, on the reverse strand, counting down.
TTCTTTTTCTTCTTCTTCTTCTTCTTCTTCTTCTTCTTCTTCTTCTTCTTTTTCTTCTTTTTCTTCTTCTTCTTCTTCTTCTTCTTCTTTTTCTTCTTCTTCTTCTTTTTCTTCTTCTTTTTCTTCTTCTTTTTCTTCTTCTTCTTCTTCTTCTTTTTCTATTTCTTCTTCTTCTTTTTCTTCTTCTTCTTCTTCTTCTTCTTCTTCTACTTCAATTTCAAGGGCTGCTGCTGCACATATAACTAGCCCCATGCCTGCTGCAGTCATTTCGGTTTATCTGGTCAATGTGTATGCCATTTTTCATTTTTCGGATTGTTCAGGCTCCCTAACAGTACGTTTTGTGCGGACGGTACTGAAGGGTACGTAATGTAGTTCGTATGATACGTAATGGATTCGTATCGAACGCATCGCCATTCGACTGATATGGCTCGTGTTCAGATTACACCGTTACTTTGATCGTGGCGTGCGTATCGCCATGAATTATTGTATAGTTAATTCGGGCAGCTGTGTCCGGCTGGTACGTAAACATGGTTGAGGCATACGTGAGGTATGGCTAAATGTAAAATTATGCGTATGGTTTGGTATGGTTCGGGGATTTTTTCATTCGGATCATGCGCCCCATTCGTCACGATGCGGGGTTTGCTTAGACAGCCCCACGAGCAATACGAAAAAATCGCTATTTGGGTTTAACAGTCGCCTAATCAGCCATTCCTCACCGCATATTCTGATTTCAATGAAAAATGGCTTTCAAGTTGACCAGAAAAAAACGAAATGACTATAGCAGGCATGGGGCTAGTTCTATGTGCAGCAGCAGCTGAAATTGAAGAAGAGGAGAAAACGAGAAAAGAAGAAGCGAGAAGACGATTGCCAGTAAAAAGAAGAAAAAAAGTGAAGGATTAATTGAAGAGAATAGTGCAACAACAGGACTTTGCTACACGAACTGGAGGTAGCAGATATTGCCAGCTTTAAGATTTACCTCAGAATGGACCCAGATACATTTAGTGAGATTTTGGAAAGAATCACGCCTAGAATAAAGTTTTCAAATGAATCAGAAATATCTAACTAAGACATTCATGGTGATTTCAAATTGAAAAAAACACCTTTGGTCTGGGTAAATTAATCACAGGTAAAATTATTTAAAAATAATGTTACCATGTGGTAACGTAATACATTGCTTTATATTGAGAGATAAATGTTTGCATAACATACCAATCGCGGGTGGAGTTGCCCGTCCAATGTAAGATTTAGGATTCTGCCTGTGAAATCAGATGGAAAATAACATATAGAAAGTATATAGATGCAAGAAATCGGTGGTTTATATTCGCTAAAATATATTTTAAATCCGGCGTAGGCCTACAGTACAGTGTATGATAATTGTGATTAGCAGAATGAGTTGCAGTCCGTTCGCAGTGATTGTTGCTATAGACCTCAAACGGACAATAATTATTGATACTAGGATTACCTCTAGATAAAGACTTAAATCCTAGGGTTATTTGAAAAATAAAATGCTATATTTTAGATCAATATAGTCACAGTGTTCGACTTAGAACTATTATTTCACTCATAGCAATAAATTGTCTTGGGTGATTAAAATAATAATAAACACTAGATGTATGCCATTAGATATTGCAATTTAAAAGATTCACCAATATAATATTATATACAATTTTCACCTAGACCTAGACTAGAATTAATTATTTATTACAAAATTAAATTTGTTTTTGTTAGTACGGTACGGTTCTTACGCCTTATTGAAACCGCTGTATACCCAGCAAATACAATTTTTTTTTTATAACATGTGTACAACGTCGATCCAACGTTTTTGTACAAATGTTATTAAAATGTTTAGTGTTTACCGGGTAGGATTTCATGTAACCAGACTACATTAGGTAGAAATAATAGTCAATGTTGTGAGCGGTAAAACAGTTGTCTCTTACTTTTCATCTTCAACTGAGTTGATAGGCCTACTGTCATCAATATCTTCAACATTGGTTTTCTTCTCATTATGAGTCTTACCCAGTCTCCTCAAAAATCTCACAATTGATCGTACTGACCGTGGCATCTGAAATTCACAGTTACACCGATATTAACAATGATTATTGAATTGACCACGTAGATATACTTTAAGACACCGTCTCAGTGGCTGAGTGTCACCAGATTATTGTACCCCGCCTTATAGGCAGTTTGAAGGCGCCATAAGGCATAGGCATAGGCATAGGGATTCACACATGCTTGGTACATGATTACTTTCAAAGGATGGAATAACATGTGGAGTACATTCACCACAACGAATTGATTCACTCATCACTGCACCATTTTTATTAGTAAATATTAATCATGTGCTATGTTTAAATCATTTTTGTTTGGTATTACAAAACAGGGGTTTAATAGCTTTTAGCCAGAAATGAATAATGTTACTAATATTTCCACAAATGTACCGATTTTAATTTAAATAACGATGATTTGACTTGACCGATCACATCGTAATTGCAAAGAAAAAAACGCGAGTTCATATTATCAAACCCACTACAAAAAACAAACTGGCGCGAAGCCTAAGCCTAAGGGCAAAATTGTCAAAAAATTATCTTAATTGTAACATTGTTTCGCGCGTCGCGGCGGTTTTCACGCGGGTTATCGTGTAGTCTACAATCTCAATCTAGCCTTGACACAATGCAAAGAACACGAAAGTGGAGGAAGCGCTGCTGGCAACGTGGCGTGTACAACACTAAAAATTCTGGACAGTCACTGCATCAATCTCTCATTCCTAGCCGTCATGATCGAAGTAGATCCTAACACTTTTTGACTTTGTCCTTGACCAGGCTAGATTTTATTAAGGGCTCATTGAAATAGTTCTTGTAGGTGTTATATTGAATATTATTGTAGGCAACAGCCCTGCTATTTTCCGAAATGTGGGTATTAGTCTTTAGAGTATATAATAGACCATATATGGCATAGTCTAGTCTAAACTAGATTAGACTAGATCAGTAAGCTTAGAATTTAGAGTAAGACAAGACAGACCAAGGGTCCAAGGCTAGCCTATATTTCCGTGACGACGCCATAAACAGTTATAAATAAAGCAGGTATCGATACCAACGTCGTCAACATGTGTAAATAAAGATACACGCCATAAAATTACAAGACTGCAAAACGGCATAAATATCGTATCTTTGCGCCCTGTGCCATGTAAATAATTACTTCAAATTAAAAAGCTTATCTCACCCTAACATTAGCAACAAACAAGTATACTTACTTTGCTTTAAACTGGATTACTTTGTAGAATAAATCAAGGAATGATGATGGCAAGTCAACACGTTGCATCTGTCTCAACCACAGATGAAGCAATGACAAACTTTCTGGTTGCTGTTGCCAAGCTCTGGTTGTCATACCTGGTTCAATATGAGGGTAAAACTATGACGTCATAGATTACATAATTTTAAAAATCACCCCTGAAATGTCTTTCATCTGAAAATACATGCAGATCAATATAATATATAATATTAAAATTACCAATTCACCAGCTATAGGCCTACCGACAAAAAATAGCTACTTACATGATGTATGTTTCATCCACCCCAATCTGATACTCCAAGTGCAGCTGCTGCTAAAGTAATCAATTTTAAATTTACATTTTTATTCTGATGAGAATTGCAGTGGTAGCTGTGAAGAGTTGAGTTTCTACAAATAATTGTGTCATAAAAGACACCGCTTTTATTACAATTATTAGAGTGCGAGTCCAATGGCTTTACTGCCCTGATTATTAAGGCCTATTACGATCCAGGATTTTTCTGTAGTAGGCCTACTGTTTTACTGAATAAGGTCAAACAAAAAAAGTTGATTGCTGTTTGCTGGGTATAATATCCCAAGCTACAAACTAGAAACGTTAACCAATGTTGTTTTTATGTTGGTCCGACGTCACAGATGGTGGCCCAATATGAAACCGGCATTGGATTAACGTTTACAGTATTTACACGTGGGCATTGCTGGCAGAGTAATGCTCGGTTGCATAATGTTGATGTACAAAAGTGCGCCTCTGAGCTCGGATCACCGAGGATTTAGGCGCTATAGAAGTTATTATTATTATTACTATTATTATTATTATTATTATTATTATTATTATTATTATTATTATTATTATTATTATTATTATTATTATTATTATTATTATTATTATTATTATTATTATTATTATTATTATTATCGGAGCTGTAGGAAAATCACCACACCCTACCACCGCGTTCCCAAACCAATTAAGGGCGGCAGCTATTGGTGCAACCAGGTGGTTACTTTGATCATACCGTCTGGGATGGTGGACATTTGGGGCAGTTTTGCTTACGTGACGATATACGTCTTGGAAATAAGACTAGTTTAGTCGTTGTAATGCTTTACATTTTTTTTATTTATTTGTTACTATTTTATTCAGGATCAGTAGACTATATAGATTCATATGGAGTAATTTTTCGAAATAGATAAAAAATGTTCCTTTTATTTGAGTCCGCACATTTGCAATTATTGATGTTAACACCCCTGCTAATAAAGCAGCTCATAAAACAAATTAAAAACGACTACAATCGTGATTAGTGGTTGAAGTGTTAACCCTTTCAGCACGGGGACCCTCATATATGCGTCAGAATCTGACGTCTCTAGACGTCAGATTCTGACGTATAAAGACGATCCCCGCACTGTAAGAATTAAAATATTTATACTTACCGTAAACCCATAACATAGGTATTCAATTGAAGCGTAAAGAGCTAATTAAAACATTTATGATGATTAGGCCCCTACAAATTGAAAAAACCCTTTGGTCTCCATGGTTTTTGCAATAATATTTCAGTGTTGTGAGGGTTAGACCAATCTTAAAAAGATGTCTCACCGTGTATTGCGCCCAGTGAAATCCGCTGATAATAAAGTGATTCACTTTTCTCCACTTCTTTTGTTTGCTACTTAATAACGCGCATGCTTCGACATGGTAACCATGGCAGCGGAGGCATTCTTCTTTGACGTAATCCTGTGCCGCTTTTACCTTCACTCTTTTTGAAACGTTGTCCTGCAAAGGTAATCAGTAACTGGTTATTTATCAAGCAAGCAATTACCTCTGTTTGCCTCTGCAATTTAATATGTAATTCTGTCGTGCAAAGCGAAAAGGCAGTACGTAGGCCCTATCTGCTTACTTTACATTACAAGTCAGCAGAAATTGCATTTTGCCTTCGCAAGGTAGTTGTTATATTAGGCCTATAATCACGTAATGGTTCCGGTTTCTTCCCTCCTCATTTTTTGTTATGTCAATTCAGGTAGACGTTGACCCAATGTTTTTTTAATGTTAAGCCAGCGTCGCAGACAGTAGTCCAACATTAAATAAACATCGGGATAAGGTCTGCCTATGGTCCCGGAAATACTTCACTTTTGTTTTTCTTCATTCTCCCTTTTTTATGTGCTATTAGTTAGTTATTTTTTTCTATTATTTTCTTCCATCCAGATTTCTATTCGTCTTCCATTGTGGGCATGTTCTCACGTCTGTAGACGTCAGATTCTGACGTCTAAAGACGATTCCCTCACTGAAAGAGTAAAATATTTTTAATCACAAATTAAAGAAAAAGCCTTTATATATTAGTCTTTATCGTTTTTACAAAAATATGTCAGAACTTTAAGGGTTAATAAAAAAACGTTCGTTGAGGTTGTTGACACTTGTTGACTGCATGGAGTAATAGAGAACGGTTCCGCATACATATATATTAACTACATGAAGAGCCTAAACCTTTTCCCATAATATCATACAGCTATGATATACAGTCAGGGGTCGTCTTCATCACATACGGCAAAAAATAGGTAAACAGCGGTAACTGCTTACTAAAAAGTGAAAGTTACTGCTGTTTGCTTTTTCAAGCCAGCAGGGATCTAGATGATGAGATATCATATACCATCATCAATGTATACAGGGCACTGTCGCATATTCACACTCTTATTTTTCGTTATTGGATGCTTCAAATAACGAATATGAACGCTATTTTTCGTTGGAGCAGTGCGTAAAAGGTAAGCATCAAGACTCAGCTGATCAGATCTAGTACAGGTCTATATAATAGGTGGATGTCAACAGCTTCGTGTGATAATAAGAGAGTTGGCCTGCCAGGGCCAGTTGTGTACGCGAGGTACAGAAATGTCCGCCGCAAGATATGACCGCAAAAAAACAGCTACAAGAAATGTCCGCCATATCTTGTAGGGGACATTCCTTTTCTGCTTTTTTTGCCGACATATCTCATGGCGGACATTTCTTTTAGCGTTTTTTTGCGGACATCTCTGGTGACGGACATGTCTGTAGCTGTCGGACACAACTAGCCCTGACATGGCCTACGCTTAGTAGGGCAATGCCTTAATTTGTTGTCCTTCTTTTACGATTTGAATCCTATCAGGGTTATTTGATCATGAAACGCTACCCTGGTACCGCTTAAATCTCACAAGTCGACCAGTCCTCAAGTCACACTGTCCACCAAACACACGCTATCACTGAATTATTCACTCGGATATCAGGACAAATACAGCATGTAATATGGAGTGGAGTCGCACAATGAATAATACAGATCAGACAATCACGCCTGTCATCGAATTCATTGTATTTTCTGCGATAGCTGATGCTTCCGGAACACATTATTAAATTAATATCCAGGTAATTGAAATGACGTTCTATGTAGGGCTATTAGCCAATAACCCACAAGTAAAATGCAATTGAATAGTTTCAACATTAAAGATGGCGAGGGAGTGAAATATCAAAATGAATATCTCCATTTCGAACGACAGTAAATTTTCCTCATCATAGCAGTTGATAGAAAACACCGCGAACATCGGTGTGGTGTGCCGAACGTCAGTTGATCGACTGTGTTTGATTAGCCATGATGGGTAAGTGCTGACACGACATAATGTGACCACCTGTTGTTGTTGCAGCAGCAGCAGCAGCAGCATCATCATCATCATCATCAGCAGCAGCAGCAGCAGCAGCAGCGACAGCAGCAGCAGCAGCAACAGCAGCAGCAGCAGCAGCAGCAACAACAACAACAGCAGCAGCATCAGCAGTAGCAGCAATAACATCAGTAACATTAGTAACAGCAGGAGCAGTATAAGCAAAAAAGAAACAGCACCACCACCGATGAATATCAAAATGTATATTGTGACATGATTATGAGTATACAGCATCCAATAACTGCTTACTAATTTAGACCACACGCATCCATAAACAAAACACTATTCTTGAGAGTAGGGGCCTATGTACTTTTCGTAAAGGCGTATCCCAATCATTGGTCCCTTGTTCTAAACAAGGAGGTTATATTACCCCCTTGTTCTAAGTATCGTATCAAAATATGATGTTCTTCCGTTACTTGTTGCATTATTCTTCGTTGGTGTATTAGTACTCTGAGCTCGGCCCTCCGAGGAGTTAGGCGCCATAGAAGTTGTCATTTTATTTCCGTACTTCTGATGAGGTCAAGACAATTAAATAAATTACCACAAAACATGGTCGTGTGATACGGTCAACTTATTGAAATAAAGCCACATTATAGATCAAATTTAAATAAATGGAAGTTTCACATTGCAATATAAAAAATCATTTCAATGGTCAACATCATCAATAACAGCGTTGGATTCTACCATCTATTGTATTTCCCCCATGTCTCTGTGACGAAAACATTTTGTTCATTGAAATTATGGTTTGTGGTGTGCCATCACAGCATCTCTGTTCAAATTAGGTTTTCTTATTATCCACTGATTGTTAAAGAGATTAACTTTCGTACTCGTACAGGTTATCGGACCGCAACGTCAACGCAACGTGGCAACGTCAAATAGAGGCTCGTGTTGTTAATATTAATGCGATCATTTGTATAATATGCTTCGTCGGACATGTTATAATTGAAAAAAATGTGTTGATATAATTATAATATAGTGATTTGATCTCATCTAGCATGGATATATAGAAAATACTGACGATTTTGTAGTGTTGCCATGGAAACGGTTTTTAGGGGGTAAGGGAACGTTTTCAAGAGGTGTAATAACAACTTTAATTTTACCTCAAATTGTTGCATGTGTGCGTAGAAAGTTTTATGTGTATTGGAATAAAAGTTTAAAATATACCAAAATATATATGTATTGCCTAATTTTTTTCGTTTTAAAATCAAGAAAAAACGCGGGCGTGAAAGGGTTAAAATATTTTAATTACAATAAGCAAATTTAAAAATACTGTTGTGCACAAGGAGAAAATAGAAGTTTACAACTACAGCTGACCTAATAGGGACTACTAGTCCACTATCTGAAAATATTGCCCCAGAAATAGCCATCACAGCGTCCCGTGCTTGGTGAAGTCATTCTGTTATGATTTTACATAATGGACACACGATATTGTTGCGACGTTAACATCGTAACAACGTCGTGTGCCCTGGGGGAAAGTCAGAAAATTATGGTAGATCTTTACGACCCTTTTGTATGAAGTTGACGATATAAAACTATAGCTCAACCTTGACTCAATGAATTATACAAGCTCGTTAGCCTCGTTTAACACAATGATACTGCCGCCCAAAACCAAAAGGCGATAACTCCTTACTTTTCAAGTAAGCAGTGACCGCCTTTTTGTTTTGCGGAGTATTACAGTCAACAGCATGAATTCAGGGCCGTGTGGAGTTGTGACAGCAGCAGTAGCAATGATAGGATACCGCCGCGCCAGTCATGATGGCCGACTGCTCACAGTTACTGGTGTCGTCTGCTCAGAGCGAGTGTCAAATCCCGCCAACCAGTGTCACAGGCTGGATGCTGCAGTTGATATATTTTATGGATCCACAGCAGCTATCAGTCGTTGAGGATTGGTAAAGTAGTCCGTAGGTGATGATTTTGTTTAGGTACATGTTTTCATTCAACTTATAATAGAGCATACGGTTCATAGAGTATAAGTTGGAATTACCATTTCGCCAACATTGTGTTTTTTTTGCGTATTAAAGTGTGACATTTCTTTTGAAAGAGTCTGCATTATAGCCCGCGGTGCTCATCAGTGCATGAAGTGAAAAGATATGCTCAGTTCAAAGGATGAGATAATATCGACTCCTGACACAGAAATCTGATCATCTAATGAGAGATAATGGTGGTCTTTCACTGGATAAATATGCCTACTAGCTCACCTATCACGACAGAACAGCTAAACAAAAATAATAACACCCAGTCTATTGAAAGTGCTTTCCGATGAGTTATACAACCAGATGAAAATGCACCTGGTTGTATGGGATAGGCCTATGTTTATAAGCTAATGAGGATATTTGGATACTGCAGTTCTGTGTCGGTTGATAGTGCCACATAGTAATAGTCAGTTGACTGTGGCATGCAGCCAATTGGCTGTCACTGTCATATCTATACATCACCCCTGTGATATCTTTTTTTTGAAATATCACTGTATACATAGTCTATTTACATTGATATTGCGTTGTGAATTATTATATGACTCTCACTCAGTGAGATACAGCAAATAATTCGCAGATTTGTTGCTTGTTTGTGTAGCGAAGGTCACAGACTGATCTAGGATATTTCATCCTGATGGAGTTCGAAGATGAATTTGAGGAGTTTCGAGCACGAGCGAGCAGCGGCGGCTTCCTGCCTTCTCGTAAACCCAGAAGGCGATGTCAATGTCCTCACGAGCAGCTCCAACCTCGCCCGTCGTCACATTCGGCCACTCAGGGCTATTTGGCAGATACTGAGGACTACTTGGTGTCCGGCTCTGACTACAGTCTTCCACTCAGAGCTAAATCGAACTCTTCCCTCACAGACACCTCCGTAAGCTTGACTAACACCGGAGATTCCCAGTGGACCTACTCCAACAAGAAGTCCTTGACGACATCCACCAACATCACCGGGAAAGACTCGCACAGCGGCGTTTATCTCAGCTCGGGATTCGTGAACATCCCTCCTAGGGATCTGCACTTGGACATCCTTAAAGACGTGGAGTGGATTGTTGGTGACCCTCGCCCTCGTGTATGTAGCATGCCCGCACACAGTGCCACAACTCTGAAGCCTTCACGAGGTCATGGTGGTCGTAGCGTCACCCCGACTCTACGAGAGCTGGCGGATTCCAGGAGGAACACCTCTGGAGATGGTATTCACAAGGTACGCAGCTTTGTGATCACCCCCAAAGGCGTTCTGGAAGAGGGAAGCGACACCAGGGCAAAGAGCAAGTCCGCCAGCACATTCTCTGAACTCCCCAGCTCTTCAACAATCGTCTGCAAGAGCTGCGATTTCTTGCAGAAGCAACAGGCGCCCCTGTGTCACAGCTTCGCCTCCGATAGCACCACCCAAGACTTCAGGGACAGCACAGGCACCTGCAGTCTGCACTCGGACTCGGGTTCGGTACTCTCGGTGCTCTGTGTCGTCGTCACCGGATTAGATCGCGTCGGAAAGACCACCATCATCCGCAGGTTTATCTCCTCTGATTATTCCCAGGATTCCAGCTTTGGTGAGTTTGAATCTCTATACGTCGCATCCCAGCAAACACAAAAACATTTGTATAACATGTACACAATGTTGGACCAACGTCGAAGACGTTGGACCGACGTTGTATTAATGCTTTACAAATGTTTTGTGTTTGCTGGGATGTCTTCTTCCCAACAACAACTCTTGACTACTAAGGTAGCAGACCACAAGTATGCGACATTCGAAGGCCAGACTTGCTGTATTATAGTTGATGGTTCAATGCTGGGCGAGCGTTCACCACGCTGGCCCACCACTGAGCCACGTCTCGCGTTACCTACATAACTTTTGTGTATTATCTTATAAGGGGACACTCTCGTCTGTGTAATATCTCAGAAAGCTACACTATTTAATAGCATCTTGCTTAGTCAGGTAAGACAGACAGGCAGGGCCTAATCTTAATTAACCCTTGTCCTGCTAGATCCGTATATATAAATACGTTATTATAGATAAAATAATAAATTGATATAAATAAATATTGTGGACAGTTGTCTCGTTATTTAGATAATTCTATTTGAGAGACATTTTTGCACTACACTTAAAATATTTTTGCCTCGTTTGAAGCTGGAAATTACGTTAACAGAGAAGCTACGCCAGCAATTTCAGCTTCAAATAGATGGAAATCCTAGCCGCCAATAATTATTCAGCAGGAACAATGGTTAAATGATCAAAATATAATTAAATCTGGGGTGAGAAACCAGAACTGGCTACACAAATTGGTCGAGTTTTCCCTGCCTATAGCAGGCGCTGTAGAATGTGTGGACAACCGTCACTGTAGCTATGGTGTTCAACAAACGCATTTTGCGAGTGCACGTCTTGATGTAATAAAGTAAACCTCAAAATAATACCACGCCTAAGGTGGATTATTTTGCATCATGATAAATGAACATTCAGCGTTGGTTGTCCGTAGAGGTTGACCCGGTCCTGGTCTTTTGTTGGGCCAGCGTCGCAGACGCTGTACCAACTTTAAACCAGCATCGGGTCAACGTATTGTGTTTACAAAGATATGTTATCCATTATGGCAACAGCAGTCCTTTGCCTATCATTGCTGTGAACAAAACCGTAAAAACCAATGAATGTCAAGGCCGCGTGCACTTCACGGCAGACTTTGGTGGCTTCTGTATTTGGGTCATATTTGACAGGGACCGGAAGTCGTTATTAGCCTACAAGCATCAGCAAATAAAAATTGAATTAGAGACGATGTCCCTCCATCATAAATGATGCCACACATTTCTTTCAAAAGAGATTTTAAATCTGTCTGTCGTTCATAATAGGGCTTTACACGGGAATATAAAGAGATCATCGGTGCTCCGGTCGGTTTGCATTCAACACAACACATATTTTTAAATTCTAATTGTAAAATATGTTAATTGGCAATGATTTTTTTACCGTAAAAATCTAACATATTTTTTGTTTAATTAGAGATGTTATTACATTATAATCTTTCCCGACGTTGATCCAACGTCATAGACGATAGACCAACGTTAAACCAACATTGATACAACGTATTGTGTCTGCAGGGGAATCACTCGCAAGTGCGAAGAAAAATAAAAAAAACCTATACATGTATAGAGTATAAACGTGTAGGTCATATTATGTGGAAACATAACATCGTCATCAACTGCTTATTCGCAAAAGTGTTCAAACTTTGCATTGAAGTATATAGTAATACTGGGGACATACAAATATAACCTAACTGTGATGGTTGTTTTAATTGAGTTGTAGAAATAGATAAGAAAGTTACTGTATCAGTTACAGTTAGGAATTACAGTATGAGTTGCACATGCATAACTGAAACAGTAATAACAAGTTTTTACCTATAACATTCAGGCCGCTAATTCATCAGATGGATTGAGCTCGATTCCCTGCAGCTCCTTTTGTCGCACTTCCGGTGACGGCCCAAGCTGAAATGACTGTTCACCTTGTTATTTTCCATTGCTGTACCGTGAGAAAAGTCACGGGGCAATGACTCGACTTGTTTGTTTAAATCATTTTTAGTTGCATTTGGAAAACGCCTGTCACAAACAAGCTAGCTAGGCGTGTTTTCAAATCTGAAGCCACGGTAATGACGTGTTTGTTTTCCCATGGATGACACTTGACCAGGGGGTCGTTGGGACAACAGATTAGCTTTATTACAGTTATATTACTGCTCTACAAATCGAAAATCCAGTAACTGCTTGCTCATAAAGTAAGCAGTTACTGTCTCCTAGCTTTGTATGGCTTAATTCCCCGTATACACAAAACATTTGTATAACATTTATACAACGTCGGCCCAACGTCTTCGACGTTGCTCTGACATTGTATAGATGTTATACAAATATTTTGTGTTTGCTGGCTGACGCCTCTGGACAGGATGCATAACAGGAAACTCCAACGGCTTCGTTATTAGAATATAATTAGGCTCTGTGTCAGTTGATTACGTTGTGATGATGTTACCGAAATATCTTGATAATGTCACAACAAAATATCTTGATAATGTCACAACAAATTGATTATATGTTCGATGGACTCAGTAGAGAGAAATCAGTATACTTTGGATTGTGCTTGGAACGCATGCCAAACAGGTGGAAACTTATTTATTATTTCTGGAGAGGTAAGTGAGGGGAACCAAACAAAATTAATTAAGGCGGCGAAATAAAAACAGTGGTTTTGGTATCTTTGTAAGATTTAATCATTCTCAGAGGAGGTCCAAACAATCAACATAGTATTTATATTTATAAACATAAATAAATACTTACATGTACTAGCATGTACTAGCATGCTATATATATTTGTCTATGGCACTCCACAGGGAGAGATGATTCCGGTTACCAAATAAGAGCTGACCTTCAACAAGGGCTGTCTTTCATTCGGAATACTCGCTGTATCAGCGTGGTGCCTGTTTTGTCACGAAAAGGGCAGTTTACGATGAATGACAATGACAATGACAATTAGACACTGAAGTAATAACATAATTATTCCTAGGTAATCACTGGTCATCATTCATTGCGGGACTATTCTTGGCAAAACTTGTATAAACCCCCCTCTCGATTATACTTAATTGTAATAATTTCTCACCAAAAACTCTGATACATTCCCCTGAATAAACGAGACAACTGCTTGAGCGCGCGTGTCAAATGTCATTATCTTACATTATCCTATAAATAAGAGAAAACAACCAGATTTAAAAAAACAATTCAATTGGAAAGTTTTCAAGTTTTAATATAAATTCCTCATTATGCGACACTTCAGCCTCAAAATTAAACAAAACCTGGAGCAAACTACAGCTCAGCATTTGATGTCGCACGCAGTTTCCAAGAATATGGTGATCCTAATGACACAGGGTGTAAAAAAAAAGATATCGGGTGTCCACGTCATACGAGCCCAGCAAGTGTTTCATGGCCAGGAACACGAGGCTGCAATTACAGAAAGACATTAACAATCACACTCCTGTTATAATGGGTCTCGTCCCAGAAAACACGAGACGTTCTCTCAATGCTGGGCCAGCGTCGCAGACGGTGACCCAGAATTGAACCAGCATTGGGAGAACGTCCCGTATTTTTTGGACACTACTCTTCAGCCATTTCTTTTAAAAAATATTTTTTTGAAATTACTCACCATATTGCTCACCATATTGCACATAGAACATATTAAACAGCAATCGTATATTTCAGCACGATTCGTTTGTTAGATGTGAGTAATTTATACTTTAAGCAGGTGATTGCGTGAGCAATACCAGTTTTAAATGAGCTAAAAAGCTCACATGATCAGAGTCACCCCTCAGCTCTGAGGCGCTCTTCTCCCTTTCATCCGTTTGGAACTGGGATTTCTGACGCAGTTTCCCTTTTCGAATGAAATAAAACAACTGTCATTAAATAATCCGAAGTCACCGGTCTTTTCCTGCTGTTATACACCACGGCGTTCACGGTACAGTATCCGATTGATCAATGGAAACCACTGACTGGACGGGACTGGAAACCACTGAGTGAACTGCACCGCACCGCACCGCACCGCACCGCACTGCACTGCACTGCACTGCACTGCACTGCACTGCACTGCACTGCACTGCACTGCACTGCACTGCGGTGCACTGCGGTGCACTGCGGTGCACTGCACTGCACTGCATATATGCCAATGTCCCAGCGTATACGGGTTCTATGCAGGCCCACCATTTCTGACGTTTGCCCGACCTAAATCGAGAATTGTATCAACATGATCAATGCTTTGTCCATCCTGTGTATAGTAGGCATATCTATATCTAGATCGATCTGTATATCTATGCGATCAAGGTTCCTCCCTGTGCGAATGCATAATGTATGTATATATATATATATGCATAATAACTCAGCGGAAAAAAATGAAAATATGACCCACGTCGCTCCAACAGTTGACAGACATAGCTCCTGACACCTTGACCGCAGGCCTTTGCCTGTGGTCAAGGTGTCTGGACCTTGGTGAATACCGAATACGATAGAATCGATCGACTGTGGGTTTTCACGTACGGTACAATTAACTGATTAAATCGAATGCGGATGGACGCCAGACAAAGTAGTTTGATGATAAATGTTTTTTTATCGATTGTGCTTAATAAAGTACCACACTCCATTTTATTCTCTAATTTAAGTATCCTGCTGGCGTGTATTGATTGGCAGAGTTAGGGACTTGCAGGATTAGGGTATGCAAGGTGAAAATACAGTCATGTATGGTCGGTCTATCTTAAATGTAGTTTATCGGGCATATATATTTTTAATTAGTTTTTTTCGTCATATATAATAGGCCTAACTGTATTCGAATAAGAGGAAAGCACGTGCAATACCGGGTGGACATATCATACTGCTCTACAAATGCAAAATACTTTAACTGCTTACTTATGAAGTGAGCAGTTACTGCCTTTTAGCCTTGTACAGTAGCAAATAGTGCATGTTTTGCCTCATATTTTGCTGCGGACGAGAAACAGTGTGATCAGCTGATTATATTAGTGTTATAATAGTGCCACACAAAGCCAAAAGGCAGTATCTGCTTACTTTACAAGTGAGCAGATACTGCCTTTTGGCTTTGCAGAGCAGAATAGAAGGCTCAATGTGCTACAAGCTGAAAAGTCGTCCAGGAAATGTAGTGTTGTGTGTGGACTGCACTTTAGAGTTTTCACTTTTGACATTTTCTTAAACTGTTGAAGGAAGCCATTATGTGCTCAAGTGTTGATTGGAGTATTGATTCTAATTCACGCATGAGCAATTTCGGCATTAAGTTTCAGCCAAGTGCAAAATCCATCTGTTTCTTACGATAATTAAGTTACACAATAATTGGTTCTAATATGCTGTGGTGCCACTCCAAGTGCAGAAGTTAAATCCAGCCAGTGAATGTTTTTCCTTCTGGACAAAAACACACACGTGGGCCAGAGTGACGTGTCTACGTTGCGAACGATTACGAGCCAGGGTCAGGGGTCAAACGACGTCAGTAGGGCTCAAATCTCACAAGTTCTAAAATAAACTTTTTCCCACCGAGTATTTTTTATTTTATTTTTCATATCACTCACTTGAAGTTGTGACTCGCTACCGCGAAACACAACTTCAAGTGGCTGAAAATTACTCCCATTTGTTTATTTACAAATCTTGACGATTAAACACTCATTTAATTCCCCATAACTGTGATTTTACCTGCTAAATAAACAGACGAAAAACTATTATTGTCGTGATAAGAGGTAAAAGGTTTGCACCAGAATTTCAGCGAACACATCTGCAGAAATATAAGAGAACACTATACTGTGCGTGTGATGTAGCCTTGCAGCAGATTTCGAGTCGACGTTGGTACAATGCTTGGATAAGCCTAACCCCATTCCCAGTGAACACAAAACATTTGTAGAACATTTGTACAATGTTGGTCCAACGTCGAAGATGTTATACAAATATTTTTCGTTTGCTGGGGATCATTGTCGTTAGATGTCCTCGAGCAGGGACAATGGATGCACAAGCCCGTGGGCTCACCCACGGATCTTACTTAACATTTAAAACCCTGAAATATTTCTTTGTAATTTGAAATCATCATAAATTTCTTAGTTAGCTCTTTCGGCTTCATTTGAATACATATAGGCCTAGGTTATGTTTTTTTAATTGTTTCAGCCTAAAGCGCGAAGCACACCAACGCGATTGCCCGCGCGACGTCCCGCGCGTCGTCCCCTGCAACGTTTGTGACAATGCGGTTTGAATTGTGGGCAAGCGACTGCGACGCTGGCCCACAGTTCAAACAACACTGTCATAAACGTCGCGCAGGACGTGATCGCGTTGATATGTTTCTCGCTTTAAGACGGCCCTCGCGCTGAAAGGGTTAACAGTTACACTACCACCAACGTTAGGTTATTGATATAAGGATGGAGGGTCCGTGGCCGAGGGAGGATACGCTAGACAATGTTGATTTAATGTTGGGCCAACGTCGAATACGATAGGCCAACATTAAATGAACGTTGTTTCGACGTCTTTGAGTTTGCCGAGAATCTGTCGCTGCCCTTTTCTCCCCATGAACAAGATACGCCTGGTGTTTGCTAAATGTCGTGGCACAGTCTTCAGCTCGGGTGTTACGAAATGCTCAGCGTCGTCCACTTTCCATGCATGGTCCATATCTATTTGGATTTCGGGCTACTCTTCAAGCGAAGACATGTTGTTTTTCATTTATAAAAGTGTACGTGAAATATAGCTCTACTGTTTTGTTTCAATATTTTTTTGTTATGTTTTCACAACATGCAGTAGGCAGTGGTATGCTAGGTTGTGTCCTGCCACCTCGATCTGAAACTTTATTTTGACAATTGCTCGGGGGGTGGAGGTCAGGATCTGTCTGACCCCTCCCCCCCCCCGTGCAAGCAACTGCAAAAAACATCTTTGCTAATACTTTTTACTGTCAGACTGTATTTCAGGTGTTATAATTCCTATCCACAAAGACAATTTAATTATGACACGGCGATGCCTCTTATCTTTGCGAGATAGAACTACATCATTATGTAGTGTTAGAGAAACACTAGAAAAACATTTTGTAGTGCGCCCTCATTTCTTTCTACATGCTTCTCTAAATCAATGAGTCTTCAAACTATATTTGAACTGATCCGAGTCTGTGTAAATTCCTCAATGTGTGCTAAAATGGGCCATGAACCTGATAATTATAAAAACTCAATGCTCTCTTGCGTTAAAAGTGATTTAAATGGAATGAAATATATGGGATTTTTGGTCACCTATGTGTGAACATATAGGCTAAACTGGGCTAGGAGAACCTTCTGAGGATGGTGAGATGAATGATATATCACTGCCCTCCAGACACAGGATTTGAAATTCGAGCCCTGTCGATCTGAAGCCGAGCACGCTATACCGCTCGGTCACAGAGGCTCCCCACAATATTGAATACGAGTTAGCTGTAAGAAACATTTTTTTTCTTTAAAGCTTGTGGGTCGCGGTAGCGAGACACAACTTCAAGTGGTTGGAAATTTAAAGAAATGAATTTGGCGGGATATATCTGTTCAGCCCAGCTCCGGCTACGTCGGAGATGATATTAGACGTAGTTTGTGTAATATTAATAATGACCATAGTGACTGCATTGGTAGATGAAGGAAAGAATAATAAACCCTTAGAGCAATGATAACGCAAAAAACACTCACTTTGTTTTTATATAGGGCCTATTTGTCGACTATAGTGGTATTTCGATGGTTTCATTTGCATATGTGTTATAGTGTTATAAGAAATGAAAAGTGGCATAACCCTTTAAAGGCTCCTGATGCATTAAAACATCATTTTACATCCCTGAAAATAGGCTTGCTACAACTAAGGTTTTCAGAAGGAATATTGCCATGAAACTGCTTTGCTAATACATAGCAATTTGTTTTAATTTGTCACCCTCTTCAAGTCATCTTTATCCACTACAAGTCGAGAATTGCGACAGCAATTCGCGGCTTGTAGTGGATGAAGATGACAATGATAAATTCAGGCTTGAAAGCGTTAAATCTCCGAAACTGAATTATGACCTAATTGTACAAACCCTATTATGGGCCCTGTACCTCATAATTATAATAACTCGATGGTAAAACATATCAATACACAGAATGCTTTCTGCGACATTTTTTTCTTCCTCTAAGAGAGCGAGCTAAAGAGCAATCCACACTAGCTGTGTCTGCGGTGCCGCAAAAACCACAGTTGACACTGCGTCTAAGCAGGTCGCGCGAGGAAACACGGCGAGGCGTGGGAGAGGCAAATTTCCTGGGCAGGTTTTGTGATGAGTATCCGGATGATAGGCATCTAGTGAAATCTTACACATCCAGGTGGGATATCTGTCAGCCCAGAGTCGACGACAAGGGCTCGACAGACAGACAGATGGCAAAACCATCGGCTCGACGCCAGGCCGGCGTCTACGACGCTGGCCTACCGTCGAGCCGATATTTTGAGATCGTCTTTTGCCGGCTGGGACAGGCGATGGCTGTGAGGGCGAGCTTGAGCACACGTCCAAGGTGATGATTTGACGTGATATTTCTTGAGGCATTTCTCGTTATTTAGAACTAAAAAGTATCGTCAATAATCAACAAAAGAAGTATTATAGGGAATTAGCAGATTTGTGAAGGTAGTGATGGTCATCATTCCTATATATGTCAGTTTGTTTAGCTGAGTATTGATAAAGCAAAAAGCAATTACTTAGTTTTTTCATATAAAAAAAATTCCCGCTAATTGTTATATTATTTCATGAAAAGATATTTTTATGGTCTAGTAGCTGAGAAAAGAATGGTATAATAACTCTGTTACGCTGTCACGTTTACTATGTCATTTTACAGTGAGCAATCACTAAGCAATGTTTTCGCGTACAGAACCCCTAGCACTCGCAGACTAGTTCACGCTAGTCAGTTGTAATTCAGAAACTGCCTGCATACATTTGATCTGCAAATAGCGAAATAAATTATCCAGCATTCCGTGTATTCAGATGTTTTCTATTGCAAGTGTTACAGCCTTATTTAGAGTAAAATTTAAAAAAGAAACTAAGAAAACTACATGGCAGCGTCTATGCTCTACGCGCTCTGATTTATCTGAGTTTTATATCTCTCGGTTCCCATGCAACACGTTGGTTTGATGTTGGTCCAGCGTCGCAGATGGTGGACCAACATCGAACCAACATGGGCTGAATGTCTCGTGTTTGCTTGGGTGGGGAAGGTTTCGTAACTGAACTTGAATGGACTGTGGAATAAACTTATTCTTAAGTGTAGACATGACAAGCGTGGCTGTGTTGGCAATTCTGTTTTTTGTTGTTACCTTGACATGCTGGAAAAAGCCACTTGGCATATCTACAAGTCTTCAGACATTGAAGGAACGTGACCGCGATGAACAGTCTAGCGAATGCGTGACGTTGGCCCGCCGTTGGGCCCACGTTTTTTCAAATCTTGCCCCTCGGAGACATATTTCACATTCAAAAGTTGCTATTTAAAGTTGTAATGAAAATTGCTTTAAGGATTATCATAGTAGCTCATAAAGAGTTAAATCTATTCTTACCACAAAATGACTTAAAATGTCCAGAAATGGCACATGTTTGAGCGGATTAAAAACTCGTAACTAAGTCTTAACCATGGAGATCAGTGAGTCCTTTCCAGCGAACAGACGAGAATGAGAGACTGTTGATTCAGTGTTGGTCCAACACGACATCAACGCTGGCTCAACGTCTTGAGTTTACTTGGTGCTGGGATTGACATTTCGAATACATCCATAATTTCCTCGGTCCCTGCATGCAGCGGGATTGTGACAGTACCCACCAAACACGACACATTGCCTCACTGTTATTTCAGCGTTGCGTCAAATTCTTGTGTACTCGTTGTAGCACACCTAGCCTTTGGTTGTCCGAAAGTAATGGGCGCTAATGTAGTTAGCCCATTAATTTGTACATTAGGCGACTTTGACATTTCCAACTCGTGGACGTCGCCATAATACGTGAGTGTAACTTGCATCATCGTAGGTCATAGGTTGATGTGAATATGGAATGAATAATTTAATTTTATATGTGTAATTACTAGGGCGACTAAGATTACAGCAGCTAATTGAATGTCGGATGAATGTTGGGCCAGGGTTTGGAAGGCTGGCCCAGCATTAAATATTGGCTTACCAAGTATACACGGGGAACGGTGACAAGCCTAGAGTTAGAGTAGCATATGCTCAGTTTAATTTTGCCTTTTAAGAGCCCGAAGGGCGAATTTGTGCAAATGTAATTCATGTTGGCATAGAAAGATGTGTATTGAATGAATTATGAGGCTTTATGTCACTTTTTGCGCACATAGACATGATGAACGCTAAACAGGATCCTCCTCACGAATATAGATCATGTCAAGGTAAATTATTTCAAGGTATGATGTTGTTTGAATCATCCATAACATTCAGTATTCGGTGCCTCTCATCAATTTATTTTAATATCTGGATTATGAAAAAGAATATTTTATGATTTGTTTTGATTAATGAAGCCTATAATATTACAAATACTACTCATAAACATCCGACATTATTTGATATTGTGAATGTATTAGTCTCATGAATAATACGCGAATCCCAGTTGATCAGCGGGTGGTCGTAATAATATTCTGCCCACACAACAATAGCTGCAGCACTTCGTGTAAATTGAGTTTTATAGCCTACGCCGGGTTTATGTTGGGCCAGCGTCTACGAAGCTGGTCCAACATTACTCCAGCAGATTGTTCTGTAGATTTAAATTTAACATATCAGATTGAGCCCGCGCTGAATGCACAAAAAGAGACAAAAGTCGGATCTCAAATAAATCACCTCAGTTATGACAGCATACTTTTCAGACCATTTGATGACTCGAAACGTGAATACTTCTAAATTAATCATTTAGAAAAAGAAATGTCATTTTTATCTCGTGGACTGACAGGATAATAATCAATCTTTTTTTTGTGTGTGTGAAATTTAATAAAGAAAGTATGAGACAGCCACTGAAATAATTCTGCAAAATCCAATAGATCAGCAATCCAGCTGAGGATTCAATTGACAGTTACGTGCACCTTGCACGTGTCATGATTATGCTAATTAGACAGCATCCACACTAGTAGCAGATCCAGAAGCTAGACCACTACCATCAAACTAAGCCCAATTCCTTACACTTTTCAAATGCTTCTAATAAATCTTTTTTCACACATGCCATAGAAAAGACCACAGTTTGGAGCAATACACGAATAACTACATATGGAAATGACCATCGGAAAACTTGTCGATAACCAATAACCTTATATAGAAAGCTCATTTACTAAATGCCAATAAATATATATGCCTGGATAAAATCAAACGATTTCAGAACAACTCCAATAGTAGAGATTGTCGGATTTGGGGCTATAGCCCAATACTAGCACGTCTGTGGCCAAGTGTAATACGGCTCATTCATGGATATTTGGGTCCACATCAAAATAAAATGAATCGCCCATTCAATATATTACACATCTTCACTCTGCCATGTGATTTGCGGCACGCAATCCCATGGCCTCACGTTATACTGTCATCTGCCCTGATACAAATATCTTCGGACCAATCACATTGGTAAGCAACGTAAACAAATCGTCTGACCCCGGGTGTGACTGTCTCGGAAATCTGTGCCGCGCATTGTGAGTGGTCACCGCTGACGTCATTCACAGGCACTAATGAATATTCATGTTAAGATAACCCCTCTCTAATATACAGTTCCCGTACACACTAGTTGTCCAGGATAGAGCCATGCTCTGCGTGTATTAAGACTGGACTGGTGCAGATGTATATTACACTGACCGAGGGTTTTGTGATCAGTCCACTGGAACCTAAGTTGGTATAGTCCCACACTTGATTTAACCATATATATTCCGATAAAAATAAAACTAATTTGTAAGACAAGGTTCTTCTCACGCACTCCCGACTCATGCAACATCATAAATCCCAGATCTATATAGCGCCAGACTGCTGTTCATCGTCCTTATTATAAATTTGTGCGAGAAATTGGTAGTTGTCAGACATTTTGAGATTATGGTGCTGGTTCAATTGAACCGGTGCCATAGTCTTCACACCACCACTCCCTCTGGACCTTTATCCCATTGCCTCCAGACTTTGTAGGGATTTACAGGACACGCAAAAATGTCAGATGGGCGGGGGGATCTGGTACCAGTCGCCGGAAAGATCACAGCATTCCCGCTGAAGGCAATACTTATCAAATAGGAATTTGACCCTGCATTCCTCTTTGCATTTGATATGTCGTTTGTAGTGATAATAGCAACATTTGCAACTAGAATCAAAATGAAAACATTCTTGCATTTTTCCCCAGGAACATTCTCCCTTACTCGGCTATGCTGACGGAATTATGATTGGCTTCTGGACTTGTAGTGCTACGTTCTCCCTTGAAGGTGTTATTACCTATACTTCACGAGTCTGAGAGGTGAACACCTTACAGCGCCTGAGGGTGATGTTGTACATGTAGCTCCAGGACTTGCTGACAGGAAGGTGAACATTTTACCTTGTCAGCTACTGCCTGCTTTGAAGATGAAATCCTGGCTTCATGGTCCGTTGACAGAAATGTCAAGCATAATTTGCATTGCTAACTCTATCAACCAGCGCTGAGTAAATGTATGTAAAACCCTCCTTTTAGAATTGGTCCGTCTTTTGAGCCCTGTTTCACCAACCGACTTGAATTTATATCTTGTCTTAACCCCTTCAGTGCGTCTAAGACGTCTAAAAACGTCAGATTCTGACGTAATATTATGGCCGTTGAACCATAGCATAGGTTTTCAAGTTGAGGAAATCGTGCCTTGCGCTGTTTCAGCTCAAGCGTGTGTGAAGATCACAAACTATGCTGAGAGATCGCGGAAGTAACATGAATGACTCAATGAATAAATTAATCTGAACATACAGCAGGAGAGGTTACATATAGGCCATGATCACAGAGATGAAAACCACATCGGACAGGGAGGATAAGGCAAACTTACTGTGTCTGATTTCCTTTCCCTGTAGCACATACTATTATCAGATTATGCCCTATACATGCTTCCCTCCTGATACACCACAACCATCTTTCCTGTTGACTCACACGACCTGTCGCATGAGGCAAGGACGCGACTCTTGTTGATACGATGTTCAACAGTGAACCTGATCAGTGTTACATCATACATCATATGGCGACAACTCTTATCTCATGCCAGTAACGCTGTAACTAAGAGCTTCAATCCTCTTGCTATGGGTAATGCCAGAGGGTCTTCTCACTTTCCATTTCCTGAAAGACGGACGGTTTCGTCTTTTTCTGGCTGCTCCAGAACGTAATATGCCACTGGCTGGCAAAGGTGAACACTACACCGGCCTCCCTGCAAACACAAAACATTTGTATAACATTTGTACAATGTTGGACCAACGTTGAAGACGCTGGGCCGACTTTGTACAAATGTTATACAAATGTTTTGTGTTTGCTTGGCTCCAATGAGGGAAAGCCTACCGGGTCTGTTTGCCGTTACTCAGCTACACATATCAAGCTTCCCTGCTCCTTAGGGAATCTTCGCGAAAGTTTGCAATGTCCCAAAAGGCGAACACTGTTCCTATGGGCTTTGACCACCCACCTGTGGTAGACAAAGTACTGATTCAAAAATTAATACGAAAAAAAGGCCCTTATACAAAATTCCCACAATAATACATGTTTAAGGTACTGCTATAAATTTTTTGGTTATCATACATGTATTAGTAGATTTGGCATTATCATGATTATCGCTACGAATTCACGCTTGGAGTAGGCCTCCTAATACCAGCCAGACATCGACACCAGCAAACACTGGACTTTTAACCAATGTTGTTGTAATGTTGGAACAGCGTCGTAGACAATGGGCCAACATCAGAACAACATTGGTTAAACGTCCGGTGGTTGCTGGGTACCAGAAGTAAATCAGACGTGTAGCCTAATTAGGAATGGTCAGAAACCAGTGGCGGATCCAGAGGGGGGGGGGGCAAGCATTAGTCCAAATATTGTCTTTGCTCCATGCAGTGTGGAGCCATCGTTTATCAGCTGAAAATACCAAAAAGTAATTGTTTGAGACCTAAATTACAATTTTTGGCGGGTGGCTGACTAAATCCCAATGAGCGCCTACCTCAAACAATTTCTGATTCAGCCCTTGCAAATCATCAAAGAGGGCAACATCCACCCATCAATGGAACGTATCAATCAATCAATGAATCAATGAATCAATCAATCAATCAATCAATCGATCGATCAATCAATCAATCAATCAATCAATCAATCAATCAATCAATCAATCAATCAATCAATCAATCAATCAATCAATCAATCAATTAATCAATCAATCAATCAATCAATCAATCAATCAATCAATCAATCAATCAATCAATTAATCAATCAATCAATCAATCAATCAATCAATCAATCAATCAATCAATCATTCAATCAATCAATCAGATACGCATTCCTCATTATTATCTTCATCATAGCAGGCATGTGTGAGACTATGTGCTTACTAAAAAGCACTATGTATATAATATGATCATGATAATGTCGGATGATGGCACTTGTACTAATTATTTGGCGAGGTGCGCAGACTGAGTGGAGCTTTAGATACACGATGGGATAATGCGCATGAGGGAAGTTGCGGTGTCACAACGGATCCGGCTGTCATCCCGGAAGCGGGCCGTCGGCACTTAACATGGAAGGTCACCAGATATAAAGAAGATTATTCCCAGGAGAATCATTCTTACAACGTTGGTTAGGTATTTAGCCAACGCCTGTCGCCGTTGGCTAAATACCAAACGAAGGTTTCAAGTACCCACAATATCAGGTGGCTGTATTGTCAATCTGCAAATGTAAAAGTTCATTCAGTTCAGGTGGAATTTCGTGACATTTCATACAAATTCTTTGTCAATGTTGACCCTGCGACCCAGCACATGCGCATTGCGAAAAATCAAGTTTCCGGTCGGCTGCAGCAGCAAAATGGAGTGACACAGTAATCGCAGAGGTCTACTAGAAATCAATAATATTTATGCCATTTCTAAGTGACATTCATTGCCGTAAAATCAACTTCGTTTCAACTATTGTCTCTTCAGCATAATATATACATTTTAGCAAACGTCCTAATTACTTGAAACCGGACTTTAATATTTAATTTTAATGTAGTGGTGGAACAACGCTGAAAACTGTACCCCCAAAATAAATGACCGCACTTGATTAGCGCGAGCTTGAAATATTGGTATTGTCAATCGTTTTTTAATTCTATGCCAGTAAATCTCATATTGCTTAATCTCAGAAATGTGAGAAATACCCATTTTCTTAACCTCTCATCTTCTGAGGACAAAATAATCATTTTAAATCATAAGACGAGTCACACCCGCTTGACATAAAAAGAAGGTAAGCCCACTTGTAAGGGGAACTGGAAGCACAGATTCTCACAAAGTGTATAATAATTATCGTCCCCCGAAGCTAAAGGTTCCTATCTGCCACTCAAATGAGAGGATTTCACTTTAATTAAGAAGATTAATTAATAGCTTTTGAAACAAAAACTAAAGACAACCAATTAGAAATTGCACGAAAATTATGATTTTGTCTTATGTCTCATTACTGGGACATCTTAGTTGTACCTTTTTGTACTGGTGGAGACAGGCACCGCTTCATACGAGGCTTATCCTCTTATATATTCTAACTTAACTGATGTTTCAAATTGTAGCCATGATGACAGCGTGACCTCAAAACATCCTAGTTCAAGAATAAATGTTTTATCAAGTATTTCAGCACACAACACGCTGTGTGTCTGTGTCTAAAGTCAGAAGCAATGTGACATGATGATCTTTATCTTTTCTGTCGTAAAAGCCAAACGGCCGAGCCTGCTTATTTTCCAAGTTAGCAGATACTGCCGTTTGGTTTGTGGAGCAGTAAAGATCAGGCGGTTCTATGTTAGAAAACCAGCAAACACCACATTCTGACTATATTATTCTGTTTTAATGCTAGGCCAACGTCGCAGACGGTGGTTCAGCATTAAAACAGCATATGGTCAATGTTTGTTTTTTTGCTGGGAAATTAGTATTGACGACGCCTGACCTTTTAGACTGCTTCTGCTCACCAATCTGGGGGAAAACATTTGAAAAAACATTACAAGTTCTTTATTTTTTGTGTTTGTTTTCTGTTGCCAGACTTTGGTCATCTTGTTAAGTCACTGGATATACAAGTTTTCTAAGCGTTGTACAAACGTTCAGAAGACGTTTACACCACTGAACTAAATACTAAACCAACGTTGGTACATCTTTTCCTGTGTGATGGAACAGAATCTCGTCTGTTTTTTGGAGAAGCTACTGCTGTAATTGCATCCACGTCCAGTACGCCTTCATCCCCAGCAATCACAAGACACTAAACCACTATAACGCTGGCCCAACATTAAATCAACACTGGGTCAGAGTCTCTATGGGTGTCTCAAAAGTTGGAGAAGTGAGTTTTTTATCTGTGTGATAACACGTTGGAACAACAATGAGCCAAGGAATATCGCGACAGGGGTGACTTAATAATTTAGTAAAGGCAGAAGCAAACACAAAATACAATGGTGATTTAATGTTAGAACACCGTCTGCAACCCTGGCCCAACATCATCAAAACGTTTGTCTTTCAGAGTGATGTTATCTAAATATTTTAACGATGACAGTAACTTAACTCTAACATTGTGTTGCAAATCTATAAATTTGTTCTTGTGTATGTTTTAACATGTTGTCACGAATAAAATCTTCCTGTATGATATGTAGATGTCTGTGGACACTTTGCAAACACCACGGGGTCACATTAAAGGGAAATCTCCGCCAACAGGCGTCCATCCTCGGAGTTATGGAGGTTTCATTAGAAACTATGTTTTTTGTTCTTATGGATTGGCGACTCATATCTGTTGGACATCACTTGTACTCTAATCCAGACTACCAAACAGCCTTCCTCTATTATGGATGTTACATTTCCAACCAACCTCTCTTTTAGTTGCCAGACACCATTATCCATTATAGATCTCAGGCTAAAAATGTGATGGTAGATGGAATATTAATGGCATCTCGATGGGTTGTCAAAACGGACTGATTGCTTCTCAAACACTTGTATGCCGAAGAATTAAATATACATAATGCAACTTCTCAAACAGGGAGGTTTCTTATTTACACTTGACTTTTTCACATCACACTGCCATGTCACGCACTTTAGAAAAGTGATTTTTTTATTGAAGGAAAAATTTCGTGATTTGTGTCGTTCTGATCGTTTACTTTTATTATGAATAAACATGGCGCTGATAAAAGCAAACGATTAGCCGTAGAATATTTTAATATCTAGAATACAGCAATATTATTTTATGAGAATTGATCACATTTATTTAATTTCAATAATTAAAAAGACACAGATTATTGGCTAATATATCAATCAATCAATCAATCAATCAATCAATCAATCAATCAATCAATCAATCAATCAATCAATCAATCAATCAATCAATCAATCAATCAATCAATCAATCAATCAATCAATCAATCAATCAATCAATCAATCAATCAATCAATCAATCAATCAATCAATCAATCAATCAATCAATCGATCAATCGATCAATCAATCAATCAATCAATCAATCAATCAATCAATCAATCAATCAATCGATTAATCAATCAATCAATCAATCAATCGATCGATCGATCGGCGATCAATCAATCAATCAATCAATCAATCAATCAATCAATCAATCAATCAATCAATCAATCAATCAATCAATCAATCAATCAATCGATCAATCAATCAATCAATCAATCAATCAATCAATCAATCAATCAATCAATCAATCAATCAAACAGTCAGTCAGTCAGTCAGTCACTTAACAAATTAAATAACAAGCAAATCCATGAGAAAATAGCATATCAGGGGAAATTGCACTTTTATTTAAGAATTTGTTCAGTGTTTGTAATAGATGATGCTGTCAATGCTGGTTTTGTCGCCATGATGCTTCACAATAGAAATAATGAGAGTGCTCAATCAGTCGTGGTAATCAGCGACCAGGCGAGCTGAAAGCAGAGCATTGTGTTCATCAGCTCAGCGGTAAAAGCCAGCGGAAGCACTCCAAAAACACAATGTCGCTAAAAATACTCTCTACGGGTTTTTGGGTGTGATATTGAAGAACAGTATAAACTGATGACGCAAATTGAACTGCATACAAAATAATTTCCTGCAGGCCTATCCCAGCACATACAAAACATTCATAGAGCATTTGTACAACGTCGGCCCGAGTTCTTCGACGTTGGTCTAGCATTGTACAATTGTTATACAAATGTTTTGTGTTTAACTGGATGTTACAGTGTCCCTGGCTGCATCCTGTGACTTCGTAATGTTATACGTCAAATATCATTTTAAACAGTTCGCGATAACTAAATCGCTCGTTAAAAAAATAACGCGCGATAGCTATAGCCGCGATAAATTGCCTGTACGTGATAGGTGACTATATCATGACCTCATAGCAAAGCATACACATCTTCGGATAAGGCGGATTTATCACGCGGTATTTCTGAAACCATCAATCTGAAATTATCGCGCAATACAACAGTTTGTTGCGTCGCACTATGTGAAGAGACTGATGTAAAATAAGCAGTATCGATTCTATCGCAATATTTTCTATCACGCTATTTAGTAATCACGGAAATGAAAGGAATCAATTAGGCTTTAGGCCAACTTTGTGCACATATAGGCTAAACTGGACCAGGAGAATCTCCTGAGGATGGTGCGATGAATGAGACGACACTGTCCTCAAGACACAGGATTCGAAATTCGAGCCCTGACGGTCTGAGGCCGAGCACGCTACCTCTCGATCTTGAGGCTCCCCACAATACTGAGTTTTACACGTGGATGGGAAGAAACATTTTTGTTTCTTTCAAACCGCCGAGACCGGGAGCCGAACCACTACCCTAGGGCCCCCGCCCAGTTATCACTGACTGTGTAAACAAACCTTTAACCATTAAAGCGCTGAAACATTTTTATGTCGACCAGGAGATCAAAGGGTTATTGTCAATTCGAAATCATCATAAATATTTTAGCTAGCTCATTCCGCTTCATTTGAATATCTAAGTTATGAGTCTGCGGCCATTATAAATATTTTACTCTTACAGTGCGGGTATCGACTTTAGACGTCAGAATCTGACGTCTGTAGACGTCAGAATCTGACGTCTAAAGTCGGTCCCCGCATTGACAGGGCTTTGTTCAGGAATGGAGAGCACTGTTGCAAATATTTCTCAGTCGTTGATGACGCTAAGCTGCTCTGCTTAATTGTAAAGTAAGCAGATACTTTCTGTTAGCTTTGCAGAGCAGTATGATCGGATCTGGGTGTTATCTGGTTGATGTAGAAAAAAACCTCTTTCAGAAATACACATTGGTTACTTTTGACTTTTTATATAATAATAGCCATCGCTGCTGTAGGGAAAAACAACATTAAGTTGTTTTCAAGCATAGGAACCTGTGAGAATAACAAAGTACCCAACGCTGAGGCAATGCTGGCTAACTTCCCAAACGTTGGCCCACCATTGCCTCATCAGTATGTCAATACTGTCTCTTACGTGTGAACAGGAAATCTTTTCACCGGTAGAACGACATAAATCCCTTCATGGCGGCGATGGCTTTTTCTATCAGCAGCTGCCGCTGATTCTTAAGAAGCTGTAAAACCCACTAGAAGCTCTTAACGCCGTTTGTCCGCGCTCTCATTTCACCATTACACGTGACACACCAACATATATTGGGCCAACGTTGGCCTGTTGCATGTAGGTCCGTGAGAAAACAACTTTTTATTCGCTTACTGAAAAATAATGGCATCAGCCAGTCTTGACACGTGTGCCGCTGAATTGCGGTTTGTTGTTTTTGATTCACTTAAATCTGGGAATGCTAACGAAATTTCCAGCTTTATATGACGAAATTACTACCATTTACGAAAAGCAAACGCCTCCAAATTGAATAATTTGATCATCTTCAGAGCATCTATCACAAAATATTTTATCAGCTCACGGGTCTTTTCTTTGATTTGATGCTCGAAAAGGTATGAATTATATACCCCAGAAAATACGAGACGTTAATCCAATGTTTGATTAATGTTGGACCGACGTTGTAGACATTATTCAATGTCTCTTGGGAAAAGCCTATCAGCACCGATGTCAGCCATAATGGTGTATTTTTTTAATTATAACATTTTCAGCACTACACATCACAAAAGGACTTGGGTGTGGTTCGCAAGTGATTGCAATTTATAATTATATTCATTTGATCACTTTTGTCCGCACGATTATTTATCTGTCTTCATTGCAGCAAAACTATTATGTTTAATATGAGCATACTGTAGTGTGGTGCATGTTGTTATCTGTTTTATCTAATATTCTATGCCGTTTTGAAAAACTACGTTACGCAATGTTGTTTATTTGCCTTGATAGTGAAAATAAAAGAATATGATGACCCCCGAAGCATGTTGTCTTCACCGCTGGCCCAACATTGGATCAACTACTCTTGTTTAGTGGGTAGAGCAGACACACAATTAGACACACTCTCATGTCATCGTCTATATACATCTAACTGAATAAAAGATAATATTTTATTGATTACCTCTTATAAAACACCCATGCAGCGTTCTCGGTTTCAGACGGTTAGTGCTCGAGGCCTGTGGCTGGAAGTCATTGTCATCTGATTATAAACTCACTGACTTCAGGAGTTTCCCTTTTTGCCCAGTTTAGCCTGCATGTTTTCAAAACATTTCGTACTCTAATTGATTGTATATATCGGGTGTCATTTTTGTTAAAATCAGGTGCCACTTTGTTGTGTGTGTAACAATCCGCGGGGCTTTCTTTTTCATGACAATGTGGTGTCACTTTCTTGGTGCTGAAAATAGAGTGTATCTTTTTTGTGACAATCGGGTTTCACTTTGTTGTGTGTAGCAATGAGTGGCGCTATCTTTTTTGCATAATATAATTATAGTGTCGCGTTATTCTTTTTTTTTATATAGGGGCCTATTCCAATATCCGGTACATACATACATACAAAACCGGCGAAAAATCGTTATTTACCAAAAATAGCAATATGAATAATTCATAATAATACATGTAGGCTAGATGTCGCGTTCTTGTTTATTACGATAAGGTGTCATTATCCTTTTGTGACAAACAGGCTTCACTTTCATGTTTGTGACAATCACGTATTACTTTTTCGCGACTGTTATTTTTTTTGTGACAATCGGACACCACTTTCTTGTGTGCGACAATCGGGTTTCCCTTTATTGTGCGTAAGAATATAATAGTGTCACCAGTTGGTCACATAAATTGTATTACAATGGTGATGGTTCAATTAGCATCTAACACAGTGGCCTGAGAAATAGACGTTAATGGAACACACCTAAATTATTGTTGCAGTTTAGCAATCTCGCACATCAATCATGGTGTTAATTAGTCCACCACCACGACCGAGGTGAAAGGAAACATCGCCCTCATTCAGCGCCAATCTAGGTAGTGGCGCTACTGTCACGGTGGGAATATAGTCCAGGCGAAAGATTCGAGCGCCGAACCATCCTATAAAACTTCTGTCTCTGGTAAAGCCAACACTGGTCCCATCAAACACAAGACGATGAAACAATGCTGATTTAAAGTTGGTCCAGCGTTTACGACGCTGGCCCAACATTAAACCAGCATTGTTTCAACGCCTTGTGTTCGCTGGGTGGTGTTTTGAAAGGTTTATAAATATGTGCACGGCAATCATCTCACATCACTGCTATCAGCCTCATCGCGCGAATCCTGCCGTGCAAAGCCAAAAGGTAGTATCTGCTCACTTTACAAGTAAGCAGATACTACCTTTTGGCTTTGCAGAGCCAATCAGTGTGAAGCGCTGAGTGAATAGACAGAGGACGCCATTAATGTATCTGGATCGATTTGTCAAGTTGGATCATTCACCATGCAATGTTCATCAAGCAAACACAATGCGTTGAACTAATGTTGGTTTAATGGTGGTCCAGCGTCGTAGATGCTAAAACAGCATTGGCCCAAGGTGTTGTGGTTGCTGGGCGGGGCGGATGGCTGACAAACAAACACAGAAAATCATTAATCACGGCAATACAGCTTTCATAATGGTGTTTTCCATGTTTTATTATGCGTATCTATCTATATCCGGGTAAGAATGCTGGACAATTATGCACATAGTGTAATCTTCACCAGTAAATTATTCAGTGTATAGTGTAATTTTGATCACATTGTACCCGTTTACAAAGGTATGAATTTTTCGTGGGTGGTTAAATTTAATGTTCACATGTCAAGTTAATTGATAAAATAATACTAGTCTTCGAAAATATCTGTGTTTATCCCATATATTGGAAGAATTAGAAGCACTGTTTTGCATACTTTTTATTGGCGCACCAAAGAGACAGGAGCTGGGTGGCCGTGTTGGAATCGAACGCGGAACCACTCAACCATTCAGCTACCAAGACAGTCATCAATATTTTCAGACGATGTTTATGGTTTTCAGGTGAATTCCCATCACTTTTCTGGCGAGGTTTATAGATTGATGGTAATCTTCCTGTCATCTTCTTCATATATGTGTCCCCTTTGCAGTCCTTATGGGAGCTGCTTATGTAATGTGTGTGGGTCGAATAAAATTGATTATTGAGAGGTAAAAATGAAAAGAATGGGGGTTTAGGCCACTTTTGTGCACGTATAGGAGTAACTGGCCAGGGGAGTCGCCGAGGATGGTGAGATGGATGAGATGACACTGCCCTCTAGACACAGGATTCGAAATTAGAGCACTGGCGGTTAGAGGACGGGCACGCTACCACTTGGTCACGGAGATCCACACAGTACTGAATATTTTACGAGTGAGCTAGGAAGAGGCATTCATTGAAACCTGAATGACAGAGCGGGGGACGAACCGGCTCTGTCCGACTTTCCAGACAGGCAACTTTAAACACTGCACCAGCACCAACACTGTGATATCAATAATCTGAACACGGTACCAGAAGACAATAATAATAAATGTAGTTTCAAATTACCTGGGCTTAAATTAAGAATATCACAGTAACCTTATCTAAAAGATAAAAATGAGCACGTTATTAGTGGTGAAGGTCTGACGAGATGATTAAAATCCTTGTCAGATACTTCACCATCAACCACAAGACGTAGAACCAATGTTGGTTAATGTTTGCCCAGCGTCTACGACGCTGGACCAGCATTAAAACAACATTGTTTCAACGTCTTGTGTCACTGGGTCCCCTCCCCCCACACATGCAGTAAGTCGGACAGAGTTGGGATTTCACCTTGAGATTTCACCTGCTCTCCCAGGCATTATATTACTCGTTGCCACTACACCTACTTTATTTTTGTGCGCTCAGAAAGGAAATATTTAACAACACAATGCGGAAGAGTTAAAGTATAGGAATAAGGCGACATTTGCGCGAAGTAACAAAATTAATTTTCCATGCATTTACTTCCCATATTTCTCTTTTTTTTGATAGATTCACTCAATTTAACGAGCGCGACTAAAACAAATGTCCAGCGCGCACCTCCAGGTTTTAGGCTACATTTGTGCACATTCGGGATAAACTGGGCCAGGAGAACCCCAATGAGGATTGTGAGATGCGAATTTGGAGCTTCGAGACCTGGCAGAGTATACTATGACCTACCTTTCCCTCATGGATGCTCCCCACAATACTAAATCTTTTACCACTGGGATAATCTTTTTTTTTTCTTTGAGACCTGAATATCAAGAGTGGCGAGTGTACCACGGTTTGGTAGTCGGTAGTGTCAATCACTTCACCATCTTAATACCATCTTAACCACTCGTAAAATAATGTCATCTAATCGTACATATTTGTAAGGAAACTAAAATGAATTGATTGGTGAGTGATCGTGTCTATTTCCAGAACCATTGTACTTTATCGTAACAAATCTCATCATATACTGATCGCCGAAATTCTTGACATTTTGCTCAAATTAAACCTAAACTGCGATCATATATAGAAAATCGCAGCCATCAATTGGGTAGCACATTTTACACGATCATTTTGCAATGAAGTTGGCATATTGGTCGTAAAACATTGCACACTGATCTTATATTAGTCTGGTGGGACCACCAGGCAGCTATCCAGTAAACACGACACATTGAACCGATGCTGGTGTAGTGTTGGGCCACCGTCTGCGACGCTGGCCCATCATTAGGCCATTGGATCAATGTCTCGTGTTTACTGGGTAATCATTGTCAGTTTACTACATAGACCAGGACAGGAGTACTTATAGACCCTTGTGACATCTCAATTTGGGAATCGATCCAGCCGTAGTCCACTCCATGCAAATCACATGCAATGATTGTCGCTCTCCCCTGATTTTCTCATCCTGGCATTATAGCAGGAAAGCTACGGAATCCCCTGCTATGACAGGATGGATTTTCCGTGCTGTGAGATTCCTTCCCCAGAGAGAGCTGATGTTTAGATCCAACGGTGGCTCGACTTCGGGTCAGCGTCTCATATGTTGGCCCAACATCTAGCCAGCATTGGCAACTCACGGTACATGTATTTTCTGTCCCAATTAGTCACAAAATGGACGCACTGTCTGTACATTTGATGTGTGGCTATTGATGTACCGTTTTTTTTGTCTGGAAACTGGGCCGGTGTTCTAAAAGTGACAGCGACCTAGATCTAAGGCATGTGATTGGTTGGCCATCTCGACCAGTGACTAAGAACTGGGTCGGTCGCTTTGAGAATATTGCTCTAGACTGGTCCGTCTCGGCGCTGATTTGGTGTTTGATGTAGGATGTCGTTGTAATTAGTGGAGGTAATCACTGGTAATCAGCTGGCTGGCTCAAATGGCAGACACTGGTCGTTATTACTATGACCACCGATAAAGTGCTGACCTGTGAATGCAAAGCAAACACCAGTAACTGCTTAGTTTTTTATTAAACAGTTACTGTTGTTTGCATTTGGACAGCAGAGTGTATCGTATGATAAACAACGTTTCCCACGGTGAACTACTTAAGTTTCAGGGTAGATTTCATAACACAAATCTGTAAATAAATCATTACCTCTATGCGAAAATTGGGATGTAAACTCCACCCCCTGACAAATTTAACTACAGTGTTGATGTCAGCACGAGTACTCGATATCACATAGTAAACAAGAAACATTTGCATAACATTTATGCAAATCTTCGACGTTGGTCCAACATTGTATAAATTTTATACAAATGTTTCGTGTTTACTGTGCACGGATCAGCTCAGCGTCAGGATTGATGTAATACCCAGTGATTAAAAGAAAGAGCATTAGCAGTGAGTATCATAGATATTTTATGTACAGTGCGCCAAACTGTTCGAAGACCCGTTGATTTCAGCAGTGTGAACTACCCCTGAAAGAGCAATAGATTGTCCCTCGAGTCCGGGCTTCCATTTATCCTGATATTGCCTGAGATTGCCTGAGATTGCAGATCTGGCCATAAAACCTAAATCAGTCACTCAAAGGTAACCTGGGATAGTGCAGACCTAATATATAATTCAGACTCACTTGTTGGATGCATTTCCAGGACCATGCCCGAGAACAAACATTCTAGTCCAAACAAATATCACTGAACCAATGATACATCGATTGCATGACCTTGGGATATCTACCACTTTGTATTATTATGACGAGGTTTGTGTTATTTTGTGCCTTTTCAGGGTATTTACCAATTTGTCCATTACACAAACGTCATAAACCAGGAGGCTTCATAAAATATCGAAGAGTAGCTATATTTGTAAACTATACTGCACGGAACATAATAATAGGTAATCAGGTGTACAACGTAATATCAAAATAATGGTAATCTAGCCATGTATATCCGTGAATAAGGCTTATGATTGTACCACGTAATATTAAATAAAGATTTCAAGCCGTGAACAATAAAGTGGATGGCATCATGCACAAGTGGTCTAACCCACATTTTCACGATTTTGAGAAAAAATCGCGCTGCAACATGAAGTACAGGATAAAACGAATAAATACAAATTAACACAAAAAGGTAACAAAATCAGTGACCAAATGATCTAACCCTCGATGTGAAACTCGTATATTGATCAAGTTGTTGCTATCAAAAACATATATTTGCATTGTTTTTTTAATGTGGGTTAGCCCACTTGTGCATGATGCCATCCAAGTGATAATACATTGCAATATCAGGTTATCGTACATAGGTAGGCCTATATTGGATAATAGTAGCCTACTATTTATTATATGGTTTTAGCATAAATAGCCATGGGTTTTTGAGTAATGGATTGACATCACAAGCCAAGAACGAGTATTTGAAGTGACTTTCTAATGTGTTAGGCTAAAGACCGTTCAGCTAATGTAAATGGAAATGGAAAATTTGTCATGTATAAACGATGATATAAGGGTGGGATGACTGGGCATGCAGATTTATTAACATTGTTTTCCTTCACTCACTCGACATATTTCTAGACAACCGAAAACTTGGGGTTTTGCTGAGCGACTGAATCCTGAAAAGTTATTTTATTACATTCAATGAAAGTACCGATGTATGATCTGCATAAGCACCATTGCCGAGCGCACATGTCGGGAAAGGTCACTGACTACCCCGCCCATGGAGGATGGCTCCAAGGCTGAAGATTATCTAGGGTGGTTGTTTATCATGTTTTTGACCAGTGACTGCGTATCATGCATTAAAATATTGAATTTATTTGAAAATAGTATTGAAAATGAAATAAAATGAAATGAATCGGGCTTTAGGGCATCTTTGTGCACATATAGGCTAAACTGGGCCAGGAGAACCTCCTGAGGATGGTGAGATGATTGAGATGACACTGTCCTCCAGACACAGGATTCGAAATTCGATCCCTGGCGGTCTGAGGCCGAGCACGCTACCTCTCGGTCACGAAGGCTCCCCACAATACTAACTTTCACACGTGGGTCATGTGGATGGGGAAGAAACATTTTTGTTTCTTTGAAACCGCCGAGACCGGGAACCGAACCCCGAACTCTGGCGTGAAAGGCAGCGGTGCTAACCACTACCCTAGGGCCTCCGCCCAGTATTGAAAATATTAAATATTGAAATATACTGTAACACCCCTGGTAATTGGGCAACGATACTCTGTATTATCAGTACATCGATATCATTTACATAGTAAAGTTGACTTACTTGAATCCTATCCTTATCCTTGATTTTATTTGTATATAACATTATTTCAATGAAATTATCCGTAATAACTTTCAATATTACACAAGATTAGAATTGCTGATGCAATATCTTGTGTAATATTGGAAGTTATTTACTTTTCTATCAGCTCTATTTATTAGCATTGTTTTTGTAAATAGTCGTCTTGTTCATTGACCCTAGCTATGAGATGGTTAACCGTATCTGTGACCTGGCGTGAGGACAATTTATTTTCGGATTCTTGTGACCGGAGTTCCCGATGACGCATAGGGATTGCCCTGTCTTATACCAATACTTCTTTTTATTATATTCACTATAGTATTTTGTAATCTGTGTTTGTGTCAATATTCTAAGATCAAAATGTGAGTTTTAGCCGATGAGTCACTATTTTCTTTTAACACCAAAAAATCTGTCTTGTTATATTATTTTGATAACTGATCTTGTTTTATGATTTATATTTGTGATAATATTATTATCTTTAATTAACTGACTTATGTTATGCGAGCGACGTGTGTTTCTATTATAATTTCTTGATTAATTCATTTTACTTTTCTAAATTCTGAGTGTTCTATTATCAGTAAGTCAACTTTCTGTCTGCGTAAAGACGTAATTTTAAGTGTCTTATTTATTTAATGGTTTAAATATTAGTAGTGCAACAAACACATGGTTTATTCTAGAATCACTGGATTCTCCCCAAATACCGGATGCGTTTTTGGAGGGAAGAACAGTGATTGGCTGCTGACGGTTTGTGCCTAACACGAACCGCTCAGTATAAGGACTATGTGTTTGGCGCGAGATGGATGTTAGAGATTTGATAGATGGATAGTGAGATGATAGTTAGTATAAAGAGTGCCAGTAATAGAAATATATATAGAGAGATTGAGATGATACAAGAGAGTTTTGAAGACATGATGTATGAATGTGAATATGAAAAATAAATAAATGTGATCAACCATTACCATGTGCTGAGTTGGCCCCCGAACCTTAATTGGTGAACCCCGAACGCTAGTATCATTCAACTATAATCTTGCCGGCTTTATCCGGGTATGAATCATGGGCTGTCAATCAGCGCTTAGTGTTGCCATAAATCAAGTCAAATTCGTCCTTTCGGATTTGAATGACGTAACAGAGACACCACCTATGGTGACTGTATTGTGTTACAGATGCAATATTAATGTCAAAGATCGAGGTCAATTATCAGATGCATTATGTTGTGTGTCGTGGTTGGTCTGACAGCTCAATTGGATTTATTACTCGGATTAGACGGCATATAATCAGATAATAAGGCTAATTGTATCAATAAAATGAAAGATATAATATGACAAGCACGAGTCTATTTAATTTCCCATCTAAATGTCACGTTTGGCAAAACAAATAATAATAGCTGATTGAAAAAATAATTATAACTTTTTGGAAAAAAATACACAAAAAACTTATTTTTACTGTGTTGAATTTTCACACACGTGAATTCGGGTCTCGCTCACGCGAGCTATAACTTCCAGTGGGGAGCCTCCGTGGCCGAGAGGTAGCGTGCTCGGCCTCAGACCGCCAGGGCTCGAATTTCGAATCCTGTGTCTGGAGGACAGTGTCATCTCAATCATCTCACCATCCTCAGGAGGTTCTCCTGGCC
Source organism: Flabesymbios commensalis (assembly GCA_964017125.1). Taxonomy (NCBI): domain Eukaryota; kingdom Metazoa; phylum Annelida; class Polychaeta; order Terebellida; family Flabelligeridae; genus Flabesymbios; species Flabesymbios commensalis. Next base: position 29,429,800 of record OZ024909.1, on the reverse strand, counting down.
CAGTTTAGCCTATATGTGCACAAAGGTGGCCTAAAGCCCGATTCATTTCATTTTTTTATAACTTCCAGTGAGTGAAAATTAGTTAGATTCGTTAACTCTTTACCTTCTAAGTTCGGGAATTGTTTTACAGATCCATGTCTACCCTTTATGCCTACCTTAACCCCTTCAGCGTGGGGACCGTCTTTATACGTCAGAATCTGACGTGTGTAGACGTCAGATTCCGCCGTGTGTAGACGTCAGATTCTGACGTATTAATATATATATAATAATATTTATAATGGCCGTAGACCCATAACATAGATATTCAAGCAACCGGGAAGAGCTGACTAAGACATTTCTGATTATTTCAAATTAAAAAAAAGAAGATTAATCTCCATGATTTAAACTAAAATAATTCAGCGTTGAAAATGGAGAGGGCTGTTCCATTTCAGATTCAAGTACGCACAGCTGATTTGGATTTACCACAGATATTTTGTTGTGTAACTTTACATGCATGTTTGTTTCATTCTGTTACTTTGTCCTACGTATGACGTTCATCTTATTTTGTAACTCGTAGTGCTCACATAAGAGTTTCCTGAACATAATATTTTTTTAAATAATTCTATTGGTTTTGGACGTGATTTTTATTGATAGCAGGGACCGAAATAAGGATTTTAAACGGGTCCCACGGACAGCCTCCTGACAGATTTAGGTTGTCCGCAAAATATTTTAGTTGTCCACAAAATATAGAATTGAGTGATTTGAAAACAGTTATATTGAAGATAATACAGTAATTCAATATATTAATTAAATCATTTAACATTTAACGCTGCCTCCTGAATACAAAATAAATTTTTTTTACATGTTCAAAATAACAAGTTTACTTTTGTAAACATATTTATTTTCCTTTAATTTATTTCTTAATCATGTTGTCCATCGGACAACTTATTGATGAAATTATTTCCTTGACACATGCATGGAAATGCCTTATTTCGGTCCCTGCATAGATCACATTTTTAGGATATCTGATTTTTAAAAAGAGTAAAATACTCGGAGATAGGCCTATATATCAGTGTAGGCCTGCTCGCAATATCCCAGCAAAAAGAAAGCAAAAAATGACAAAAATTTGTACAGCGTCGGCCCAACGTCTTCGACGTTGGTCCAACATTGTACAAATATTATACAAATGGTTCGTGTTTGCTGTGGTCTGGCTAATATAGTAGGCCTATAAACAAGCGTGAATTCGTAGCGATAATACCAATATGTTAACGAACAAATTCATAGCAGTAAAAAAAACATTTATTATTGTGGTAATTTTGCATTAGGACATTTTTTTCGTAATAAGTCTTGAATCAGTATTTTGTCTACCACAGGTGAGTGGTCAAATCCAATAGGAACAGTGTTTGCCTTTTGGGACATTGCAAACTTTCGCAAACATTCCATGAGGAGCAGGGAAGCTTGACATGTGCTGCTGGGTAACGGCAAACAGACCCGGTAGGCTTTCCCTCATTTCATTTCAGATGCAACCTGCATCGCAGAGGGAGATTTTACCATACAAATTATATGGTAAAATATCCCCCTGCAAGGCTACCCAGTATGACTGGGCCGCCTAACTCATTTACTGCGCGAGGCCCAGTCACACTGACCGCCATTTTGTTTACACAGCCAGCTGTGTAAAACGACACTTGCGCTGCCCACCAAAAACATACGATGCCATGAAATTGAGACGAATATTTCAAGTGCCTACGAAACCTAGGCCATTTTCAGCAGGCGTAAGCTTTTGATCGTATTAGAACTATTACATTTAAAAATAGAGGTCACTGTGTCAGAGCCTTGCTATGTCATCAGGGTACTGCAAGGTAGGCAGCTCAGATGTTAATGATATAGTGCAGACCTACATAACTCATACATACTTGTTGCATGCATGTCGAGTACTTTGCCTGAGGATAAACATCAGGGTTCTGAACAAATATTATTATCGAGCCAATGGTATCATGACTGGTCGGCACTTTGTTATTAAAGGGTCGTACCTCCAGCTTTGTAAAGTGTGATATACGGCCAAATGTGTCCAAGTGCTTCATATTATGCACAGGACAATTTAGTGGTATTTACATATTTATATCTGAGACTGATACAAAAAATATGTAGTTATTTTTCTAAACAACACCTATGTTAACATAACATAATAATTTTTTGTAACACCACCCATAGAAATGTAGGCTGAATGCATTCACATAATTATAACACCACCGTAAAAGCAGCTATATTAAGGCACTGCATTCGCATATATATAACACCACCGTAACAACATCTATATTAAGGTACTGCATTCAGATAATTAATTATATAACACCACCGACACAACATCTATATTAAGGTACTGCATTCACTTATATAACACCACCGTAACAACATCTATATACTGCATTCACTTATATAACACCACCGACAACATCTATATTAAGGCACAGCATTTACATAATTATATAACACTACCGACACAACAACTATATTAAGGTACCGCATTCACTTATATAACACCACCGAGACAATATCTATAATAAGGTACGGCATTCACTTATATAACACCACCGAGACAACACCTATACTCAAAATGTCGGCTGGCCAATCCCGCCATGAAGCATTTATTTATCCAACCATACACTGCCACATGATAAAATAACTCCCTGTATAAGAAGGTGACCCAGTTTAGCCTACATGTGCACACAGGTGGCTTAAAACCCCATTCATTTCATCACAGGCATCTCTACGTAAATGAGCAGCTATAAAAAATAATTAATTTGACTGACAGGAATCATCACAAAACTCATACATATGTGTACCCTGGTTCTTCGCTCAGCAGCGGAGCCAATGCAGCACCCGCATCAGTGCATGCGCTGGTGTAGGCCTTGGTAGCCTTAAATTACCGGCAATAGCGTGTGTTGGCATTAGGTCTCTCACGGGGAGAGTTAGCATTCCTATTGTTTTTCTTGGGACTATCCGACCCGAGGATAGCAAGCGGACCTGCGCGAAATACCACGGAGTTTCAGCATTAAATTGCACAGCGAAACCCATGTCTCCGGCCATCTGGGCATGTCTGGGGGTAGATCCCCTAGACATGCCCGAAACCCCTTATCAGGCGAGCGAAGGAAAACGCTCTCAATAACCCACCATGCCCTATCACCCCCACCCTCACATCATCATCTGTACATCATTCATCTCATCAATTGACTACAACGTTTTTATCGTATTGCAATGTCACTTAAAAGACCATTTGTGCCGAAAAGTGACGTACTACTACTACTCTACGTAAATGAGCAGCGATGAAATAATTAATTTGACCAACAGGACTCATCACAAAACTCATACATATACATGGTACTGCATTCACATATATGTCAGGCAACACGACAAGGCGACCCTTTGTTGTTGCAGTGCTGGACCATTGTCTGCAACCCTGGCCCAACAATAAACCAATATTGGGTGAAAATCTTTGATAGATGTGTCAATCAGAAATGTATAGAAAGGAATACAATCTTCCAGCAGACACAAGACCCTGAACCAATGTTGGTTTGACGTTGGTCCACCATCTACAACGCTTGAGAAACATTAATCCAACATCTTTTCAACGTCTTGTGTTTGCTGGGACATCACCATCAGTGATCACAGAGTATGAACATTGGATAACCATGATAACTGTAGACATTCAGCTATGGGCGATGATTTAATTTTTTGCGGATATTTTATATTCCGGGATCATATTGGGCGTCCAGAGTATAATAGCTGTTGGAGTTGTAAGAGTATGCCACTTTGTGAAACAGCAGGTACACCATCTCAATTCCAAGGCGATTATATATTATATAACTGTATGTTTACTTAGCTTATAGGCCTGAGTATTTAAAACAAAATCGATTATCTTACATAAACAATTATTAATGATATATCTTATGATTGTTAATGACTAGCGATGTAACAACAATTAACCCCTACAACGTTGAGCTGAAAATTTTTTGTACAAGCCATGGGGACCAAAACGTTTTTTTCAATTTGAAATCGTCCTAAATATCTTAGTTAGCTCTTTCTGCTTCATTTAATTACCTATATGTTATTGGTCTACGGTCATTATAACTATTTTACTCTTTCAGTGGGGGATCGAATTTAGGCTTCAGAATCTTACTCTTTCAGTGCGGGATCTCTAACGTTGATCCCCGCACTGGAAGGTTTAATCAACTTCTCCGACATTGATTAATTGTTGTGACGTTGATTCAATGTTGTACTAGTACCGGTCACCATCCTCAAGAAGACAAATGGCGACAACGCATTTTTCAATCAGCATAGAATCAAGGCCAGTCGGAGAACTTGAAGCGCGACACCGGAAATTGCACGCAACAATACATTTACAGTGCACTCGCACATTTTCATCTGCTGTCTGACAATGGTTGATTCTCAGCCAGTTTCTCTGTGGTCTCGCGGGAAGTACACAGGATGTCATTCGTCTCTCGTTCGCGGGTGTTTATTCGGTCATTTGGCATTGTGATTTTTCAGCTGCGGCTGCTGTTTGAGTGGACAAAGGGGACACTGTCCATCCGATGACGACCCATTCTGACCTCAGAGATTATATCTCTGATACCACACGCTCATTTCGCCGTATGCACGCATGGCGATTGACCAAATTTATCAGCCGTTAGTGAGCGTTACCACGTGATTTTATAACCATTCTTATAACCACGGAACTATTTTGGTGTTCACTTCAACTCATTACTTATCCTTTTTTCAATATTTAAGTTGATTTTAGAGTTTGTTACAGGTAAGGGCTATTTATTCTGTTTAGTAGTGGATAAATTGAACCAGCACAATTCGCATGTCATTTAGTAATTTATATTTGCCAGTGTTTTGAAGCCGATTGTAAATTCTGTCAGAAAAACGTAAACATGGACCTTCTCACAGCAGCGCGTAGGCAGAAAAAGTAATCCATTGAATGTTTTCTATTTCTATGTGAATATAAACTCATATGTGGCGGAGTAGTGGTGTTTTATATTTGCCATATATATTCAGGACACTCAAGCGTGTTTATAAGCCTACAAATGTTATATCAACAAAACTGCTCAAAATGAGCAGTTTTTGTCGAAACATGGCGCGTGGTTACAGAGAGAGAGCGGGGTTGACCTGAGCGACATCTATGTGTGGAGAATGATGACGACCACTGGCGCAGGAAACGTGCCAATAAATCAGATGTAATCGTCAACCCAGTGTGTACTATATACATGTACATTGAGGTTTTACGACAGTATCTGTCGTTCTCTAGGATGAGCGTTAGCATATCGTATAATGTGTTATTATCTCAAAAGATGCACACGACACAACTTCAAGTGGTTGAAAATTACTCATATTTGTTTGGGTTGAAACCACCAAACATTTGCAAATCTTGATGTTTTAACACCCATATCATTTCCAATAACAGTGATTTAACCTGCTAAAAAAAGGCATTAATAACGACTATAATAGTGCTTATCGTTTAAACGGTGAATCATATATGGCTAGTTTAACGTTAACCCTCGAAGCGCTGAAATATTTTATGAAAACCTTGGAGGCCAAAGGGTTTTTCTTCAATTTAAAATCATCATAAATACCTTCGTTATCTCTTTCTGATTCATTTGAATACCTGTGTTATGGGTCTACGACCATAGGAAATATTTTTATTCTCACCGTGCGGGGATCGACTTAAGGCGTCAGAATCTGACGTCTACAGACGTTTATGTTGTTACAACGCCGAGGACTAGAGGGAACATTGAGGCATTGTTGTGTCAATGTTGGTCCTCCGTCTACAGCGCTGGCCTAAAGTTGAAACAACAGTGACTCGATGGTTCTTGTTTGCTGGGAGCTGTGTTGTTCATGGACACTTCTTATAATTTCAGACTCGGAAAGACATAGAGTAGCTGATCTTTCAGAAGATGTTGTATGATGCTTCTTTAATAAAAATATCAAACACGAAGCTCTGTGTCATAATTTGAGCCATATCAGTCATAATGTCGTATCTGCCTCTTTAATGAGTTGCACATACGACTCTCTGACTGTCATCGAGGAGCAATAATCAGTTTAAAAGAAGCAGAGATGCTGCATCGATCTTTTAGAAAATGTTGTTTGGTGCTTTTAACTAAGAAAGTTTCAAGCGCGTCTTCAAAAGTGCTGCGTCATTATGACGGCCAGCAATACCGTGCAAAGCCAAAAGGCAGTAACTGCTTACTTTCCAAGTAAGCAGTTACTGCCTGTTTAGTTTTACCTGGCAGAACTTAGGCCCATATTCACTGACAAACACCACTCGTTGTCATTTAATATCTTTCCTGATACGTTTGTGGGCATTACTAATCCATTTGTCACGTGTATAGGCCTACTGTTCCAGTGCCCGTTACATGATAATATATAGCTAATGGATAATGAGAAAACAGTGCGGATGTACACCCGCCATCCAGCCAACATTGCATCAAGGTTTATGATTGTATCCAAAGTAGGCCGTCTAACGACAGAACAGCATATTTCACCATTTATATAAGGCTACTTGCGCACGGCTCCATCAAAGCAACGAATTAAGCTGCATCAAGCCGAACTAACCCGAATGATTAAGAGCTTAGTAGTAGCAGCCAAGGCTGAAATTAAGAGAGCAAAAGCTATGTGTCGATAAAATGAATATTTCTGTGCGTCACTATGTGCAAAATGGTAAGCCAATGAAGATAAATTATCTTGTCTTCGAGCAAACACGAGACGTTCAGCCAGTGTTGGTACAATGTTGGGCCAGCGTCGAGGACGATGGGCCAACATTGTACCAACACTGGCTGTAAGTTTTGTGTTTGCGTGAGCTCAGTATAGCTCTGATAAATGTGTAAATGTATGGGTTTAACCCTTGAAGCTCTGAAATATTTTTATGTGAGCCTTGGAGACCAAAGGACCATTTGAAATCATCATTAATGTCTCGCATAGCTCTTTCCGCTTCATCTGAAAACCTATGCTATGGGTCTACGTAAGGATACGGCCATTATAAATGTTTTACTCTTCGAGTGCGGGGATCGACTTTCGCACTGAAAGGGTAAGATAGACTATGTTATCCTAATATAATATTCACGTGGTATCATCTCCCTTGTTTGCATTGTTAGAAATTGAATAAATAACTGTTGTCTAATCCATAGACATTGAGGGAATGGACAACCGACTTCAAATCTCGCGATGTGTATGAGATTCAGTCTGCGAGAATTGGCGAGAAAAGGGATAGTTTACTACCGCTGTAACTGTCAACCATGTGCTATTTGATTATTTTTCATGGGTGTGTAAATATTGTGTTGATCACAATTTCAATCACAGTCAAATTAATTATTAACATCAATATCTCAATATCAAATCGTAACAAATGTATTTGATAAATGAATGCATTATAATAGTTCATTCTGCTTCATTATCAAAAGTATTTAAATATTACAACAAGAATAAAACATCCAAGCCCATGAAGTATCCTTCTCTCGTGAAAATATGTGGACATAGATCATAGACGTTACACACCATGTCCAATACACCTATAATTTGACGTCTATACATGTATTCAATTCAATATGACAATTGTTCGAATTAAGGTCTACTGACATGCTGGCTTAATGCTGGGTGAATACTCCGTGTTTGCTGGGTACACTACAGTCAAGTTTGAAACAGCTTCACTTTGGCGTCTAATTTTAATTGTAAACCTCAATTGTCATTGTTTTTAAAGTATATATTTAGCATAAACATAATAAATTACATTATTTTGAACAATTAGTTGGTTCAGTTATTAAAATTATAGTGACAAAATAGCCCAAATTACTCGCCTATCGAGCCGATGAAAACATAAATAGACAGCATGAAAGGTAGATCGGAAATCGGTTATCTCTTTTCCCAGCCACGCAGGCGCGCCGTAAGTTCACGACGATCTCGCGCCTGTTGGTAGTCCATACCTCGATGTCTATGTCTAATCGTTGTTTGGACACGTGTATTTCTGTCGCAAAATATTTTCTGGTTCCACTGGCCATCAACTACTGCCATACGAAACCAATGCTGAGCCAAATAAAAGGTGGGCCAAGATCACAGCCCAACCTTGGCTCGGTGTCGGGTGAAAGTATTAAGTGCCTGGAAGTATACCACGTCACAGGAAATTACGGAAACAGTATCTTGGATATTTATACACCCGATTGTTCTTCACAATCAAATATTGATGCTGCGAAGTGCTGAAATGCTACAGTAAATTCACTTTTTTCAAAGCATTTGGGCACTTACTCACTCATTTGTACACTTACTCAGCACATTCGTGTACATCAACAGCCTTCAATATTTAAATAAACCTGCACCAGAACATAAGTTTGATTGCCATTAGCTCCAGAATGGGTCAATCCCAAGTAGGCGTGACAAGCCCACCCAACAATCAGGGTAAAATGCAACCCAATCTACATGTCAGCATTTTATTTTCTTGTATGCAAATCACTCATAGATATAATGCCTCACATTATTATATTCTCAGGAGGTTCTCCTGACCCAGTTTAGCCGCTATTTGCACAAATGTGGCCTAAAACCCCAGTTATTTCATTCATTCCATTTCTCACATTAGTATAGATTCTTCACCTACCGAAAATAATGTTTCTATATATATTTCACAGAACACAGTCTTCTAGTTGTTGCTGGGGTAATTTATACACTTTTGCTGGCACAAAGAAGGAATTATTGTTGGATTTATTTTTTTTGTCGGCTTTTAAAATAATTTCTGGTACAGTTGTCTATTTGTTGGTTTATTTGTTTGGATTTTGGTAGAATGTGTCTTGTTAATTAAGTTTAGGACATCGTATACATTTAGCTGTATCCCACACAAAAGACGTCGTTTCAATGTTGCGCTACCGTCATCGACGCTGGCCCAACATTAAAACAGCTTCTGGTTTCGTGTTTGCCAGAATATTCTACAAGAATATACATGATTCCGTGCGTAATAATGAAAAATGTCAATAATGTCCAATCCTTAGGCCTAATATATATTGGATCACTGTTGGCACTAGATTAATGTCTTTAATATCTCGCGTTTGCTAGCTGCCTTTGTAGTATATGCCCTTATGTCGTTTCGTCGAATTTTTTGGTACATTTTTTAAAATTATATTTTTTAGAAAGATTATATGATAATCTAACGAAAAAATATGGTTGGAATGTGTGAAGGAAAGAATTTGTGGAGAGAGAGATAAGCCACACAAAATGACAAAAATAACATATTTCGGATGGAGCGCAGGGTGTAAAACAATAAAGGTTGATGTGGGATCAAACGAAATGATGATGAAGACATCGAATTCCATGATGACACATCTCACGTAATCACAAGGTGATACAGGGACATTGATCTAGAAAAGTGATTGGAGAGTATGAATTTTCAACTACAAACCAGAAGCTGATGTGTTCTGATGGTCAATACCGTAGATGTTCAGATAAAGCTTTGCTGATGCATTACTTGAAAAATCGAAAATGAGCAAAGTATATCCCAAGAATCTCTAGATCAGACATGTATATTATTTGACGAAATGGCTGTGGTAATGATGAACAAGCTTTTTACAAAGATTCCATCAATAATTGTAGTGATCTGGCCGACTCCTTTGTGAATGCAATTGGCACAATTATGTACTGTATGATAAAAACACTGAAGTCATCGATGACAGATTAAAAGACAACAACGAACAGGTGAAAAATCATTGTACAAGCCAGAAGTTGAAGACTCCATACAGATCAGAGATTGTTTTGTAGATAAGAAAACTAAAGAACTTCTAACACTTTATTTAGCTCAAATGTGGTAGAAAAAAGTAATCAGCAGTCACAACAAAAACCCATAAAGGCGTATTATCAAATTAGTCCGCAGAAAATGTTGTAGATCTGAATAGTAGTGAGGAAGAAGCAGACACTCTTTATGCTGCCGGGATACATCAAACAGGATATGATGTACATAAAATCTAATGCATCGAGATAGATGTCATTGGCAATTTCAGCGATTGAAAAACTGAGATGTAACACATCAATCATAGAAGGAACTGGCCCAAGACGTCGCATTGTGAAGCTGCAGCCAATCTATGATGCTCTTGGTGAGAATAAAGTTCAAGCCATTGGTGGTTGTGACACCACAGGCCATATCTTTGAGACAAGCAAAACATCGTGGTGGGAGTTTTTCTTCAAATCCAATGATAGCGTAATCGGATCGCTTACTGCCTTGGGAAAATGTCCAGAACCAACAAAAGAAGTGTTTGAAGAGTGTGAGGAATTAATTTGCCGAGTGCTGAGAGTAAAAAAAGTAACATTTATTACAGCGAAGGAGCTACAGTGGCATGTATTCTGCGGTCGAGACTTGTAGTGCATTATGACAACCTTGTTACAGATTTTGATACGGATAATGTATGTACCTGGTCAGGGGTATGTAGGTGTCACTCCTGTGTGTGTAATCGTGGTGATACACGTTAAAACTTTATTATTATTAATTGTATCACCTTTTTAACATAATTTCAATTTTATGACGATGGTTTCTGAGCTTGAATAGGTATATTATAAATAATTAAATAAATAAATAAATAAATAAATAAATAAATAAATAAATAAATAAATAAATAAATAAATAAATAAATAAATAAATAAATAAATAAATAAATAAATAAATAAATAAATAAATAAATAAATAAATAAATAAATAAATAAATAAATAAATAAATAAATAAATAAATAAATAAATAAATAAATAAATAAATGTGTTAAGAAAGTATCACCAACTTAAGGTGCTGTTCACATTCGTCGAGCACATCTACAGTGCAGTGTTTAACAAAATGCTCCTTTTCTAACGCTACTGCAGCTAGACCCCGGACAGCTTGGCTGGTCGATGGAGGCCTCAGGCGAATTCAAACCCATCGCGACACCGTTTTAGGTACACTTTCTCAGATGAAAATAAACTCTTATTTAGTCTTGTGACCTATGTAAAAGCTCGTTGATTTTCGGTTGTCACCTCTTTAACATGTATAGGGAGGATACTCGTTTAATCTTAACGATGAGCTATATCTGAGCGAGAATGATAGTAAAACAGGCCCCAGGATCAGGCACACAGTTAGTAATTAAGGTGTCGTTGTGTTGAGTATGTGTCATGATGGCTGCTCATGTAAACAAAATAGTATAGAATGTACGGGGTTACGCACACGTGATAGCAAATCCTAATACGTGTAAAAATGTTCAGCATCTCAACATCGATGACATAGAGATTATTAGTCACGAATAATGTACTCTGAAATCTTGTCGGTAGTATTGAATATACACACACAGTATACATAACTATACTTTCATGTTTTTATATTGTTCCAATATGATATATTATCAGATAATTATGGTCACACGATTCTGTTATACTAATTTACATAAAACATTAGCCTGTTATGATCAGTTGGCAATCAATCGGATCAATTTATTCACTTGAAGTATAGTTACCTTTACATATATGCAATCAGGTTAACATTTTAAACACTAATGCATATAACGGGTTAATATTTGCTTAGCCTAACTGCGTCCATTTAAAAAATACACGATGTTTTATTATTATTACTATACACGTGATACAAAAATTGAGTATTTCTGTTTTTAAATTGTATAATGTGTTTTTATTTAGAAGTAGTAATTTGCACATTAGAAACGCAAGTAGGCAATAAAGACCTGTGAGGCTGAAGGGTTAGGTAAAATTTATTATATTACTAGTCACATAAATATTCAGCAAGGTTGTACTTTATGTGTTGAATATTTAGTTTTAATTTTAATGTTGCCAATATAATGGATAACATAACAAGATCTAATTAAATGATGTCATTATATAGATTTTTCCCTGTATTGTATATAATTAAAAGCGTCATATTATATTTACGCTAAATATATGTGTTTTAAACGATTCCTAGCCCATGAAAACATATGTTTAGACATTAAAATCTCACAAATCCGTCAATTAATAGCTGAAATATATGACAAAATCAGTTTTCAGTAAAAAAAAATCAAAATGGCCGCTAAGCATCCAAGATGGTCGCCAAAAAAATGCCAACCATATTTTTTCCATAACTTGACATCCAAACTACATTAAAAAATCGGTTTCGGAAAATGTACCAAAAAATTCGACGAACAACACTTAAGGGCATATACTATTGTCAGTTGGCAAGAGATATGGGCAAAGCCCGCGACTTCAAGAATCATGTGACCCCAGCAGTGTTCTCGTTTGTAGTGACCCCCACTTATGTTTTACCAGTTCTATCATTGAATTCATGAATTCATAGACCTTTCAGAAAATGTATAGTTATCCATAGTCTAGACGAAAAAAATTGTGCTTTTGACCACTGGAATGCCATAAAAGTGACATTTTTGGCATGTCGCCAGCTTAAATTTTTGTCTTTGACAGGTCACTGTTCATGAGTGGGTGCAGGTTTTGGAAGATAAATTGTTTGAATTTGACGAACATATAGTAGTGATTGTATTAAAAAAAAGAATTCCCAAAAGTAGTATATTGTCCCTTGCAAAATTGAATTATTGTTCATGTCGCCACAAAATAACAGCATACGTTACACTTGAGTTAGTTAGTTGTTTTTAGCTGCCAAAAATTCTAAGATCAACTAAAGTTTCTTGCTGTGTGTTGAATATGTAATCTAAGGTAGGTATGTAAGAAGACATAAAAAAATTATGTGATACTAACAGTGCTACTCTTGCAATAATAAATAGAAAATAATCAATACAAACAAGCAGATGCTATTTATTTTTTAAGAAAACAGAATACGTTACATGGACTCTGAAGAAATAGTGATATGCACACTTAACAACAAATGACCCTTTAGTTACTCACTAGGTATGTCTCCACGCAGCGAGTAAAACTTTAGCCTGGTCACCAAACCCAGCTTTACAATTGTGCAAAAAGAAAAAAAATCCAGAATACTTTACACAAAAAAGTTACATTGTTTAACGTATTTTGGTAACGTATTTTGGTAACGTATTTTGCTCTTCTCTAAACAATGTTAATATAGTGCATTCTGTTTCGTAACAAAAGTACAAAACACTACAACTTTTTATGATACAGCTATTTACTGGATATAGTGACATTTAGTATAATTACTTTATCATAACATGAATTATGTTAGTTATGTAACGTATTTTGGTAACGTATTTTGCTTTTGTATTGGAAATATTAATCAACAGGCACAAAATGACAGAAACTCAGTATATATCGTTATAGAAATAATCAAAAATGTGCTTAGACAAAAAACACCTCGATTATTCAATGTGGTAGTGTGTAATAACGTCCAATAAACACAAAAATACAGAATACGTTACTTTTAATTCTGATAATGATTTTGTGCCTGGTGAAGTCTAGTGAAATAGTAGATACAATAAGTCTGGTAACAATGACACACACAATGTATTGTATTGCCTAGGTTTATTTTAAACAATATTGAATGGGTATTGAACATTTACACGATACTGTTCTTATCAGGAAAAAAATAAAATAAAAATACACTACTATTTTGAAAAAAACTTTATATCTCGTATACTGCAATGTATCAAGACCACTGACATTTAGATACATTGAAATTACATTATTATACTTAATTGTGCATGTTTTTATTTTGTATAGTATTTCTGCAAAAATGCTCAATACATGTCAGATATTTTGGGAAATGTTTAAACTATAAAAAAAAGTAACGTATTCTGTGTGTGCTTTTTTGTGCTTTTAATTGTTTATTAAAAAAAATGATTAATATTGATGTTTTATACTTGGTATTTCAATTTTAGGACAATTTTTTTTTCTATATTTTAAAATAAAGTTGCAAAAAGAGGCATAATGAGAAGTTGATTTTTTGATATGTAGCTTGTGGAAAAGTCTTGAAGTGGCGGGCTTTGCCCATATGCAAAAAGCTTATCATGTGTATCAAAAGCGACAGCTGTCAACAATAAACATTGCTGAAAAAAATACTGTAATTTCCGCATCTATATTCAAATGACATATACTAATATCAATGATTTGCGCCATCAATAATTGGCTGGAAAGCAAAGAACGTCTGCAATGCAGGCCCGGGATTAAGTCAACGCTGACCGTATAACTGCCCTACAAAGCCAGAATACAATAATATATCACTGATTAAATACTAAAAAAAAGCAGTTACTGCCTTTTGGCATTGCACATCAGTATACTATTGGTACAGTCTACTCGTTGAAAAAATGACTATTAAGACTGTAGTGTGAATCACGTGTTACTTTACATAATATTGATGGCAGCTTACTGCTTGATATAGCTTGGCTAATGATCATCTTCAACTTGTCGATGTCGTAGACAAAACGACTGGATAACCACAGGATTTCCATTGGATGATGCATTCTGTGCTCCTATAAAATCCACATCTTTCCTGTCCAACCGAGTCTAGAACCCAGAGTGCGCATCTTCAGCCATCCATGGCTGTGAGCAGCACACCTTCATCTGCGACCTCGAGAAGCCTAGCCTTGCTGTAGGGAAGATGAGAGTGTGTTGTTCACAGACATGGATGGGTGAAGATGCGCACGGCTTGTCTTGGTGTATAGCAGATGGGTAAAATGAGGAATGTAGACATCTGAACAGAGGGAACTGTGCCAATTTGAATTGATTCTTTAATAAGCCTCTTTGAACATATATGGCATTGTACTTAAATAATAATTATTATTGAATAAATTATAACATTGCGACTATGCCGGATTAGGCGGATTAGGATTGTAGGTCGTCATGATGCTCAGCACTTTTATTATCTATAACACCATAATTATTGTGATTCGTGTCTTAAGTCCAGTAATATAAGAATCTGTTTATTGAGAAGCTTATTTTACACCAAGCAGACAAGTGTGTCAAAATCTGACAAATGCAAGTTGTCTCTCGCTACTGCGACCCACAACCTTAAGTGGGTGAAAATGAGCTACTAAAGCAGAATTTGAGTCAAAACATTTGTCAATCTAGCAAGTTGAACGCCAATTTCTCCTTTAAATTTGCTTTTTTTGAAGAAAAAAAGCGTCTAAGAACGGTTATAGACGGGGTTAATAGCCATAACGCCATAGATGTTGGCCCCTCATTCAGGCGCGTCAAAAGCAGTTCGCGAAGGACAATTTAAAGCTGATTTTTATAGATGGTGTACCTTTATGTTTAATTATTATTCTGTTTTCGTTCAAATAGGACATGCTGCATCTATTTTTTACGTTAAATATTTCCAGAATTTAATGTACACCTATCTATTCCCACCTATTTTCAAGGAATATCTCTTGCTATTTCTCGTTGCGTCCAAACACATTGTGAACATAACGTTGCAAGTAGAGTTGGACGGGGTATTATAGTGTCACTTTTGCCGACTTACACTTTTTTGAGAAGATACGTTAGGAAGGCGCTTGCAAGGTGACCACATAGCCCTGCAGGGACTGAGAAGATTAATGCCATCACATCATGGCCGCCTTATGGGGCTCGCGGGAAATCTCTGCAACCGCAACATTTTTTTTCTGTTGACGAAACTCAGTGGTAATCTGGTAATTGAGAAAACTTTGGTAGAGCCGCATGGCAAGCGCAAAACCATCATTTACCCACACCTGTGGTCGCCGTGAAACTGATCTACGGCATTTCTCAGTGAAAAAATATAAGTATCTTCTTTGAATCACTGACAGGCGCTGATGAGAACACCATTTAGATAAAAGCAAATCGTTGATCATATTGTTTTTTAAAGTTATCTTTGAAAATACAACATCTTCGAGGAAGATTTCGTGTTTTCTTCACCGGAAAATTTACACGATACTTGTAAATGGAGACAGAAAGTGCTGAAAAAAACGTCATAGCACATGCAGACAATGCCGTGATAGAGACAATGCTTAGCCTGGAGTCAGGAGGGAATATCTAAACCATCTTCAGACTTGGTGGTGGTGGCTTAATATCAGGCCAACCTCTTTCATATTGGCCCATCACTAGGCACAGTATAATGTAACCAATGTCTTCAAGTGCTGTAAGGACTTCTAACACGAGATGTTCACCAACTGTCGGTTCAATGCTGTCCCACCATCTGTTCGTGTTTGCTGAAATGCAGGAAATGCTATTTGTGAGGCACCATATGCCGTTTGATATGGTTTCAAACCTTGTGATCTTCCTACATGTCTAGCATTACATCCGGGTGCCTGTAGCACATGAGGATATCGTGTCGTGCCATCCACAATAATCCGCTGTTCTATCTTACATGAAAATTCTTAACCCTTACAACGATGAATTATTTTTGTTAAACTATAGAGATGAAAGGGTTTTTTTTCAATTTGAATTCATCATAAATGTCTTAGTTAGCTCTTTCCGATTCATTTGAATACCTGTGTCATGGGTCTATGGCCATTATAAATATTTTTTATTATTTCAGTGCGGGGACCGTTTTTAGATGTCAGAATCTGAAAAAGACGGTATCGCGCTAAAAGGGTTAAACTTTATCCTATCATGCAAAATCAGATATTTGTTGTATTATATATCGCCTACTGGTAGCCGGAGTGTAATAAGATTTATTCGTTGTGGTTTCTCTGTCAACCTTTCCAAATATTGCGACATCATTAATTTGGAACACTATGCCTGTCATGCAAGGAATCAATATAATATAAGGTCCTTGTTTCCTGATTGCAGTCGGTTTTTCCAAATGAATTAAAGTAAGCATTTTCAGAAGATTTCCTTTCTGAAGATGCATTTCGCAATCTACGAGTGATATCGTCCATTGTCTTTGATTGGGTGGCTGGTGTATTATTTTTATTATTTTCCTTTAAGGTTTACGTGATCGTATTTGACATGTTAAGGTAAACCTTGTCATACACGCAGTGCCTTACCTATACACGTATATCGTGTTAGGCGAAATAAAAGGGTGTATTTGCAACTTTGCAAAGTGGCAGATACACCATTTAATATCCAAGGGTACGATATAGAAATGTCAAGCTTCTTAATATGATCACATAAAAGTAC
The DNA here is from genome assembly GCA_964017125.1 of Flabesymbios commensalis. Taxonomy (NCBI): domain Eukaryota; kingdom Metazoa; phylum Annelida; class Polychaeta; order Terebellida; family Flabelligeridae; genus Flabesymbios; species Flabesymbios commensalis. The sequence goes on along the minus strand of OZ024909.1, from coordinate 29,412,795 downwards.
AGTTCTTTGTTTTTTGGCTTTATGTGGCTGAGTACTTGTTATATATTAGAAGGCCATATTGGTTTAGAATGATAGGAAACCACTCGCCGCTGGAAAGACATCTCATACGTTAAGGCTAATCTGACGATTTTTCATTCTATTTGACACAATTTCCAGCTTCAAATGATATGAAAAACAGGATGAAAATATTCTAAACGTAAAAAATATATATATAGACAAAATAACTTACAAATATAATCACCAATCATCTAAGCTTAAAGCTGAAAAGAGAACTGGCGCGAACGCGAAAAAATCGAACCATGCGGCTTGAAGTTTATGCGTTCGCGCTCGCCTTCGCGTTGGTGTGTTCTATAAATCGTCCCCTTAAAAATGAAAGGGTGTATATGCCACTTTGTAGAGTGGCAGATACACCCTTTCATGTCTAAGGGGAGGAAATGATAGGCCTGAACATAGCTAGTGTATTAAATTTTGATCATCTTCGCGTTCACGTTGGTATATTTTGAGCTTGATGAAAGAAAGAAATGTAGGGCCTAATGAATGTTTCGTTAGAAAACAGGCAAGTTTTATAGTTAAATTGCAGTTTCTTGAATAAACTGTAATTGAACAAATTTGTTCATTACGGCAACCCTGGAAGCAATTTGTTTGACAGATCAGACTGACTAAGCTTTCAACAAAATCACTGTGCTGACAACGCTTGTCGCGACAGCCGTCATTATCTCAACTAATTTGTGTTTTCCCAAGAAAGATCAGACTTTGAACCAATGCTGGTCCAACATAGACCCAGCATTGGGTGAACCATTCTGGGTTGATTTCTCATCTAAGGCCCTGTTCGATTCACACCGATCTTAAACCGGTTTACCAATCAGAGCGTTTGATTCGCACCATATCTGTCCAAACTAGAGTGAATGAATATTTATTTACGTCGCTTTCTGCACAATCATGGCAATATCGCGACAGAAGGAAGCCCGAAGCCGGGACTATGCCCCACTCTTAATTATGTAATCCTGGTTAGTTTTCGTCCTTTTCTCAATCTGTGTCCTTCCCGTTTTGATTTAACCCTTAAATCGCTGAGCGCGACTATAGTCGTTTTTAATCTCTTTTTTTTTCGATAAAATTACTGATATTCGGCATGAAATGGGTCTTTTAGAATCAAGATTTGCAAATGCTTGGTCGCAAATTCAACAAGTATGTGTAATTTTCACCCACTTGAAGTTGTGGGTTGCGGTAGCGAGACACAACTTCAAGTGGGTGGGAATTTAAATTGTGTTTATTATAATGTATTTAGCCGGCTAATTAGGCGGCCATACCATCTGAGACAAGTGCACGGCGGCCATACCATCTCAGACAAGTGCACGGCACATATTTGACGCCGCTGTGCTCAGAGTCTTCTCTGAACCTGGATCTCACTGCTCTGCAAAGCCTGCAGAAGGCAGTAACTGCTTACTTGTTTCAAGTCAGCAGTTATTTCCTTTTGGCTTTGCGCGGCAGTACAGGGCATGAGTACCAGCATCGCCTGAAGATGTCCTGGTGACCGCACGCTATTTGTTTTGCACGTTGACCATTTCTTCCGCCCTTGGCATATTTTCCAGTAATAATCTGTTCTGCGAATCCGGTTCACGATATTCTTGCTCTGTTGTGATTATAAAACACGTGATAAACAAATACAACCCCAAAAAATGCACTCTACATTTCGAAAAACTGGCTTATTGACAGCCAATTCAAGTCATCTACATTCACTTTATATCTATAGGTCGAGAATTACGACGGTAATTTGCGGCTTGTGTGCGCTGCGTGTAGATTGAATTGGTAAATTCAGGACTAAACCGGTTAAAACCTTCACTCTACCCTGTAAAGCCAATAGCAGTATCTGTTTACCTGAAAAGTAACCAGATAGTGCCTTTGTCTATCTATGTTTAATTTCCTATGTTTAATTTCCGTTCTTTGTCCTTTGCAATATAAATGCTGTATCTACCATATCCTTTGATTTCAAATAGCGTCCCTTTACTTTATTCACCACAGCATATGGACAGAGAACATCATACAACTGTGGAATTACAGAATGCCTACATACTACACTGTCTATCGTTTTTTCATCACTGAAAGATTTCTAGTTAATTAGTCTAATTAGCCAGTGACCACCAAACAATTACGAGGCTTTGAATCAATGCTGGCTTAACGTTGGGCGAGCACCATAGAATATGAACCAATGTTAAAACTACATTGCCTCACGTCTCGTTTTCTTGGGAGAATTCCACCACATGTCCATTTCGTAGTATATAATGCATTAGGCCTTTATGACTATTCCAAACAAATACCAGCCAGTTATTGTCCGGCCTTCGACTGCCATTGTCGTCGAAATAGAATTCGTTCTATTTCTCATACAGTACTCAGACCGTACAATAACTGCCACAGAAACTTAGTGGTACTGCTAAGAATAACAATAATTTTTGCAAAGTGTGAATAAAACATGCCATTTCAGTGAGGTATCGTTTGATGTATGTTGTGAGATTTAGGTACAAAACTTTGAAGGTCACTCAAGGTCACCACCCAGTAAACACAAAACATTTGAATAACGTTGGTCCAGCATTGTATAAATGGTATACAAATGGTTTGTGTTTACTGGGCAGAGGGCACTGCCAAGGTGGTTCCGATGATTCACAAAATGCATAATCATTTGTATTAATCTGACACATGGGTTTAACAACACCACTGACTGGATACTATGATATGTCAATACTCATGTGACAAAACCGCCGCAAGGAGCTGCAGAGGAAATTCCAGTTGGGAGTCATGTACGCCATAATGATATTTTAGATTATCTTAAAGAACTATTGGTAGCACTTTATATTCTCAACTTCACATCGAAAATCTGATCAAGCAGTCGAAAACAGTACCTCCAGGTAGGCTGTGAGTCCACAGGCGAACCAAATGAGTGTACGCCTATCCTATCATTACCCAGCAAGTATAAGGTCTCCCCACACAAATTATTACGCGCATATCATTAGAAAGTTTATTAATGAGAGAGTTACGATCTTCTTTAAAAATGTGGCGATTTACAGCAGGCTTTGGCTTAAAAATTACATTTATATCATTTTGATACCAGTTTATTTAGATCGGGTGACTTATTTCTTGCTCCAAAAACATTGAAATTCTGAAAGATATAGATATAAAATGTAATCCCTACGCTGATAGTAACAAGGCATATGCTGCATTCGATAGTTCTAGTATATTGGCAACTCTCAGAGAATCAATTAAGACATTACATTTGCATGGAAAATAGAAAAAAGCCCCATGTTAAGGCACCCTTCTTTATTTTTTATATTGATAGAGTTTGTCCTATTGTTTCAAAAAATGTATAGGTTTATACATTTTTTAACCTAAATAATGCTGGGGGGGGGGGGGCGTATGGGCCATAATACATGTAATTCTGTGGGACGTGCATTATGTGTGGTGAGACGACAGGAGACATTGATCAAATGTTGGCACACGGTTTAAGACGCTAGGCCAGCAAAAACCCTTCAACTTGAATTTACCATACAAGCCGCGAATTTTAGTGAACGAAGAAGACTTGAAGTGGGTGGCAAATAACAAAATATATTGCTATTATTAAAACAGTTCCATGAAAAAATTCGTTCTAAGATATTATTCGGGAATGTAAAATGATGCTTCGATGTAAACAAATATCGGCATATCGTCCCGTGTCCGCTGATGGCAATGACATTTCAAGCAGTGATGTTGACCTTTCGAATACTGCGCTGCCGTGCAAAGCCAAAAGGCAGTATCTGCTTATTTTACAAGTAAACATATACTGCCTTATGGCTTTGCAGAGAATGTACTGCTGTGCAGCTAAAAACCGTAACTGCTTCACTTTCAACTGTTAAAGTACTGCCATTTGACATTGAACCGGAATTCAACTTCGCTTTATATTAAATTTTAGATCTAGTTGGACTTACAACAACAACAAAAAAAAACAATACTGTGCAATTTTCACTGAAATCAGAGAGGCAGCTACGAGTCCAATATAGATTTAATTAACTCGCAGGTCAAAGTTATTTTCTGTAAAGAATGAGAACCTGTGCTGTGATCTGTTACGAATGCTCTAATTAAATTGCTAATTAAATTTAAAACCCTATGCTCTCGATTTCAGAAATTTAAAGTGTGCGAGAAATAGATGCAGTGGCATAAAAAGTCAAATGTCAAGGTGCAGCGGCTCGCTTGTGGTTTTACATATATATTATCGTTTCGTTAGTGTTAAGAAATGCCCATGATTTCAGAAATTTTCCATGATGTAAATGTCACTTGACGCTTCGCATGCGTCTTGACATTTTGTACTATAAAGTATTATCAAATAAAATCTGTAAACACATTTTCGTTTCGGGATGTCAATTTTCAACCCGTGTTTTTCCCAATAACCGAACCTCTTGTTGCCTGCTTATACCGGTGAAAGATATGGGTCGTAGCTGACACTTTGTAGAGCGGCGGATACGCTTCTTATTTCCCGAGGGAAATATAGTGTGGCCTCGTAGCGGACCGCAATATCTAAGGCAAATTACAAGGAAAACTTTGTATGGAATGACGGACTGCAAATTGAAAGGCACCAGGACTAGAGAAGTCAGAATCTTATTCATATTCGATCCCCTTACCAAGAGGACACGAAACGTTAAACTAATGTTGTTTAAATGCTGGATCAGCGTCCATGACGCTGGACCAGCAAACAAATTGGTTTAATGTCTTGTCCTTTCTGGGCATATCGTGTCTTCCTGTGACCGGATATCAGCTGAGATCATCATATATGATCTCTGATATCACTCCCTTAACCCTAAACCCGCTAGGCGCGACTATAGTCGTTCTCAAAACCCTTTGAAGCCTGAATTTACCATTCTCATCTACACCCACTACAAGCCGCGAATTGCTGTCGCAATTCTCGACTTGTAGTGGATGAAGATGACTCGAAGTGGGTGGAATATGAGAAAATAATATTATTATTATTAACATTTCCACGAAAAGTATCGTTCTAAAAATCCTAGGTGTGGTAAATTAAATCATTAAATAATGTTTTGATGCATCGTGAGGGTTTAAAGGGTTAATACGTTATATTGCCCGATTAAATCACTGTTATTGGGAACGAAATGCCTGTTTAAACATCAAGATTTACAATTTTTTTGTCCCAAATTAAACAAATATGAGTAATTTTCACCCGCTTGAAGTTGTGGATCGCGGTAGCGAGACACAACTTTAAGTGTTTTTTTGTAATGTAGCGCTTCAAGGGTTAAAAGATACAATGAATTAGACCCGCATGTATTCCTGGAGGTAATACAGCAAATATACGAAAATATCTGTCATGATATCACTCCATGGATGTATATCAGATCTGGTAATAATTATTGTCAACGGACCACCTTGTTTAATTAACTTCTCATTAGAACTGAAGGGCCAGTTACGATATATCGTAGATTATAGCCTACGAGAATGCGGGCCTAGTATTTCATATCGACCGATCACAGCCCTAATATATACGTCACTTATCGGTCTTCTATACAACGGTTTGGAGTCAACAGTGTATCTAACCAAAAGAGCCTATTTTACCAAGAGTAAATTCGTCGCCTGGGATATGAAAGGGTGTATCTGCCACTTCACAAAGGGGCAGATAAACCCTTTCATACCCAAGGTGTCGTAATGCATTCTTGAATATAAATGAATTTTGCGTCGTTATTCTATCTGTTCCCTATTATGTTAGAACCAATATTCAAACAATATTTATTGTAACAACAGCTGCAAACAAAAGACAAACAGAACACAATTTTCTAATCGCTTGATCATTATCGTCTAGATATATACAAAATATAATTAAAGTCGGAGAACGTTTGCCACTTCAGGGAAACCGAGTCAACAGAATAACTCCCCCACCAGTTTCCTGACATTAATTACCGATGCCAGGCAAACAGAGTCCTCGAGATAGGACTTGGAGTAATCCTGAAGAGTTGGAATCCCTGAAGTGGCAGAATTTTTTTACAAAACAATTTTACAATTTGGTCACCCGAAGGTTTGGCTTGCTTTTGTTGTTCTTGTTGACTGTTACATATTAATCACTTCTACGACAAAAACCACTGAGAGCGTAGCTCTAATTTCACCAATCTCCTTTCTTTCAAGGCGTCCCATTTGTTAGCTCTACCTCAGCAATCACACTTCCACCCTAAAAAATAGATAAGTATATTGTATATTGTAATACCATAATTTATACAATTGGCTAAAACATATTTATTCTTCAAAAAATATTATACTACAAAGTTCGGCCATAATTGGATGTCATAAGATGTTGGTCCCGTGCATAGTGTCATGCAAGTATAGTACATGACATTATCTGCTTACTTTAGAAGTAAGTATATTCTGCCGTTTTGATTTACAGAGTGTTAAGTAACTCTTTTGCAACAAAGTAAACCTTTTTAAATCAAATTGATCCTGACACCAGTGGTGTTATGATACACACACTGTCTGAAGCACTTTTAATGACAATACATTTTTTTTAATCACAATATGCCACTATAAATCACTGTTAAAGTTTACCTCTTCTTCTTCTTCCACTTTTTCCTCTTGCTCTTCCTCCTCCTGCTCTTGTTCTTTAAAATTTACTCTGGACCAGGGGGAGAGTGTCAGCAGGGAACCGTCTTCAATTACTGTTAACAGAAAGAAAAACGAATTTGTCAATTAAATTCAGTCACAGAGAGATTAAACCCCTGTCTAGCAGGAGACGAATCTCTAAGAATCTCCTCCCCGAATCGATTCGGGGAAACTCGGTGAATTTGCTTCGTACCGTGTGTATGGTACGTGGCGCTTCCGATGGGTACCGGACGGTAAGGGAAGGTTTTCATGGGACATTTTCTAACATGTTCGAAAATATGGCTGAACCCCCCGCATAACTCCATTCGTCTTGAGATTCGTATACGGTGCGTATCTCAATCAGGTGATTATTTTATTCGGAGCGTGCGCCCCATTCGTCGCGATGTGGGGCTTGGTTAGACAGCTTCTTCAGGCATATCTATTTTCACGTTTATTTACATACACTAAAGGGGCTATCTAGCGAAGTCCCACATCGCGACGAATGGGGCGCACAATCCGAAAGAAAAAATCCCGAACCATACGCACAATTTTATCTTTTCTTAACGAATCGGCCATTCGTGGTGGCTCGGGCAAGAGATACGTACTTGCCGACTGGCATCCGAACCGCTGCCGTACCTTATGAAAGTACCCCCGCATTAATACAAAATCATGCCGTATGGGGCGAGCCTTATAAAAAATGGCCGTACCTCACGTATGCCTTTACCATGTTTACGTACCAGCCGTACACAGTTGCTCGAATGAACTATACAATATTCTTGGCGATAGGCACGCTACGATCAAAGTGAACGTACAATCCGAACTTGAGCCGTATCGGTCGAATAGCGCTACGTTCAATACGAATCTATTACTTTTCATACGAACTACATTACCTACCATCTAGTAGGCCTACCATCGGTACAAAATGGACTCTTAGAGACCCGAAACAAACCGAAAAATGGCCATTCGGGTAAAAAATCGCCATTCCTCACCGCATTTTCTGAAAACAATGAAAAAGGCATACAAGTTGACCACAGAAACAGAAATGGTTGGTATGTTTCCCGATCTGGGTCGTCGATCTATATTGCCGTTCGTTTCGTGCGTATCCCAGTTCGGGATGCATGGTATGTGAGGATTCGTATGTCATATGAACTGTATGGCTGATACGGAATGCCCAGCAAACGAATAGAGTCAGTAAATTATGTGCTGGTGCTATGCTTCGGATTGCAATTCAGTAAAAACAAGAAAAAAAGTGAAGGATTGGTTGAAGAGAATAGTGCAACTGGGCCACAACAGAACTTTGCTACACGAACTGGAGGTAGGAAATATTTCCAACTTTAAGAATTACCTCAGAATGGACCCGGATACATTTAGTGAGATTCTGGAGAGAACCACTCCCAGAATAAAGAAGCTGACAACTAAGTATAGGATAAAGCCCGAGGAGCTCTACGTTCTTATCTGTGGAGAAAGCCGAGGCCGAGGGCTTTTCCACAGCTAAGAATGTAGAGCTCCCGAGGGTTTAACTGACTTAAAACACATCCGACCATAATGAGGATCCCTCATAATCAACTCTCCATTCCCGGCTTAGAATGTAGTGGACGGACAAAGCAAATAATGTAGTGGTGTGTTTTAACTGTCAAGGACCCAGCTGGGCCAGTAATGGTTCGTATCGCGAGGCTTGTGCGGGTGGTATGTATCTTGATACGGGTCGTCTGTATCGCAGTTCGCGTCGTACGTATCCCAGTTCGGGATGGTATGTAAAGATTCGTATCTCATAAATGAACTGTACGGCTTATTCGGCATACTGATGCGAACCCAACGAACTGCTACGCATTAATACGTATAGCATCCCCACAATCCGAATTAAGATACATATCGTACGAATCTCAAGCCGAATGAAATGATTTGCGCGGTTCGGCAATTTTTTCTAACATGTTAGAACATGTTAGAAAATGTCCCGAACCCTCCCGTACTGTCCCGTACCCCTCCGAATTTTCACGCATCATACACACGATACGAATCAAATTCACCGAATTTACCCGAATCGATTCGGGAAGGCGATTCGTAAAAAATCGGCTCCTGAAGGGTTTATCCTCCCGTACCGACTCGTACCCCTTAGAACCGCCACGTACCATACACAAGTACGAATCAAATTCACCAAATTTTCCCGAAACGATTCGGGAAGGCGATTCGTGGAGATTCGTCTCCTGCTAGATAAGGGTTTTGGCATTTGTCGTTTATCACATCAGATCCAACAGCAGTATACTTTAATTACGTGTTATCACCAAGGTGTCATAACCCTTTCAGCGCAGGAACTGTCTTTATAGTCAGAAGCGGCTTTTAACGTATAAAACGGTCTCCGCACCGAAAGAATGAAAATATTAATAATGGCCGTAGATCCAAGAAATGCGATAAACCTTGCTATGATAGTCGTTGTAAAAACCATGGACAGCAAAGGTTTTTTTGCCACTTTGAAATCAGCATAAACGTCTTAGTTAGCTCTTGCCGAATAATTTGAATACCTATGCTATGAGTCTATATGGCCATTAGAAATATTTTCATTATTTAAGTGCGGGGATCGTCTTTATACTTCAGAATCTGACGTCTGTATTACGTCTGATTCTGACGTATCAAGACGGTTCCCGTGCTGAAAGGGTTCAGTAATCACAGGTAAAATTCTTCAAAGATAATGGTACAATGTGGTAGCGTGATACATTGATTTATATTTAAGAGAAATGCTTGCATAACATACCAATCGCTGGTGGAGTTGCCTGGCCAGTGTAAATTTCAGGATTCTGCCTGTAAAATTAGATGGAAAAAAACATTTTAGACGTATATAGATGCATATATCGGTATTTTATATCCGCTAAAATATATCGCTAATCGGTCGTAGGCCTGCAGTACAGTGTATGATACACGTAATTGTGATAAGTTGCAATCCTCACGAAGTGATTGTCGTTCTAATTCTCAAATTGACAATATTGATACTATGATTGCCTCCACATAAAGACTTAAATCTTAGGGTTACTTGAAAATGAAAAATCTTTAATTTATAATATCAATATAGTCACAGTGTTTAACCTAGAACTATTATTTCACTCATAGCAATACATTTCTTCTGTGATAAGAATAATATTAGGCACTAGATGTATGCCGTTAGATATTGCAATTTAAAAGATTTACCAATAAAATATTATATACATTTTATTACATACAATTTCACCGACTAGAATTAATTATTTATTACAAAATTAAATTTGTTTTTGTTAGTGCGGTACGGTTCTTACGGCTCATTGTAACCGCTGTATACCCAGCAAATACAAAACATTTTTAAAACATTTGTACAACGTCGGCCCAACATCTTCGACATTGGTCCAACATTGTACAAATGTTATAAAAAAAAATTGTGCTTACTGGGTAGTATTTCATGTAACCAGTCTACATTAGGTAGGAATAATAGTTAGTGTTGTGAGCGGTAAAACAGTTATCTCTTACTTTTCTTCTTCAACTGAGTTGATACTGTCATCAATATCTTCAACATTGGTTTTCTTCTCATTCATGTCATTATGAGTCTTACTCAGTCTCCTCAAAAATCTCACAATTGATCGCACTGATCGTGGCATCTGAAATTCACAGTTACACCGATATTCAATTATGGAATGCATATAAGGCGATGGAAGAGATTACTATGAGCGAATTTTTCACTTTGATATATAGTTTACGCCACTGCCTCAGAGTGACCAGATTAACAATGAATATTGAATTGACCACGTAGATATACTTTAAGACACCGTCTCAGAGGCTGAGTATCACCAGATTATTGTACCCCGCCTTATAGGCAGTTTGAAGGCGCCATAAGGCATAGCCATAGGCATAGGGATTCACACATGCTTGGTACATGATTAGCCTACTTTCAAACGATGGAATAGCATGTGGAGTACATTCACCACAACGAATTGATTCACTCATCACTTCACCATTTTTTATTAGTAAATATTAATCATGTGCTATGTTTAAATCATTGTTGCTTGGTATTACAAAACAGGGGTTTAATAGCTTTTGGCCAGAAATGAATAATGTTACTAATAATTCCACAAATGTACCGATTTTAATTTAAATAACGATGATTTGACTTGACCGATCACATCGTAATTGCAAAGAAAAAAACGCGAATTCATATTATCAAACCCACTACAAAAAACAAACCGGCGCGAAGCCTAAGCCTAAGGGCAAAATTGTCAAAAAATTGTCTTAACTGTAACATTTTTTCGCGCGTCGCGGCGGTTTTCACGCCGGTTTTCGTGTAGTCTAACTACAATCTCAATCTAGCCTTAGAACAATGCAAAGAACACGAAAGTGGAGGAAGCGCTGCTGGCAACGTGGCGTGTACAACACTAAAAATTCTGGCCAGTCACTGCATCAATATCTCATTCCTAGCCCTCATGATCGAAGTAGATCCTAACACTTTTTGACTTTGTCCTTGACCAGGCTAGATTTTATTAAGGGCTCATTGAAATATTTCTTGTAGGTGTTATATTGACTATTGTAGGCTTCAGCCCTGCTATTTTCCGAAATGTAGGTATTAGTCTTTAGAGTATATAATAGACCATAGATGGCATAGTCTAAACTAGATTAGACTAGATCAGTAAGCTTAGAATTTAGAGTAAGACAAGACAGACCAAGACTAGCCTATATTTCCGTGACGACGCCATAAACAGTTATAAATAAAGCAGGTATCGATGCCAACGCCGTCAACATGTGTAAATAAAGATAGGGTCTGCACGCCATAAAATTACAAGACTGCAAAACGGCATAAATATCGTATCTTTGCGCCATGTGCCATGTATATAATTACTTCAAATTAAAAAGCTTATCTCACCCTAACATTAGCAACAAACAAGTATACTTACTTTGCTTTAAACTGGATTACTTTGTCGAATAAATCAAGGAATGATGATGGCAAGTCAACACGTTACATCTGTCTCAACCACAGGTGAAGCAATGACAAACTTTCTGGTTGCTGTTGCCAAGCTCTGGTTGTCATACCTGGTTCAATATGAGGGTAAAACGATGACGTCATAGATTACATAATTTAAAAAATCACCCCTGAAATGTCTTTCATCTGAAAATACATGCAGATCAATATATTATATAATATTAAAATTACCAATTCAACAGCTATAGGCCTACTGACAAAAAAAATAGCTACTTACATGATGTATGTTTCATCCTCTCCGATCTGATACTCCAAGTGCAGTTGCTGCTAAAGTAATCAATTTTATATACAAATTTTAATTCTGATGAGAATTGCAGTGGTAGCTGTGGAGAGTTGAGTTTCTACAAATAATTTTGTTATAAAAGACACCGCTTTTATTACAATTATTAGAGTGTGAGCCCAATGGTTTACTGCCCTGATTATTAAGGCCTATTACGATCCTGGATTTTTCTGTAGTGGGCCTACTGTTTTACTGAATAGGGTCAAACAAAAAAAGTTGATTGCTGTTTGCTGGGTATAATATCCCAAGCTACAAACTGGAAACGTTAACCAATGTTGTTTTTATGTTGGTCCGACGTCACAGATGGTGGCCCAATATGAAACCGGCATTGGATTAACGTTTACAGTATTTACACGTTGGCATTGCTGGCAGAGTAATGCTCGGTTGCATAATGTTGATGTACACAAGTGCGCCTCTGAGCTCGGATCACCGAGGATTTAGGCGCTATAGAAGTTATTATTATTATTATTATTATTATTATTATCATTATTATTATTATTATTATTATTATTATTATTATTATTATTATTATTATTATTATTATTATTATTATTATTATTATTATTATTATTATTATTATTATTATTATTATTATTATTATTATTATTATTATTATTATTATTATTATTATTATTATTATTATTATTATTATCATTATTATTATTATTATTATTATCGTAGCTGTAGGAAAATCACTACACCCTATCACCGCGTTCCCAAACCAATTGAGGGCGGCAGCTATTCATGCAACCAGGTGGTTACTTTGATCATACCGTCTGGGATGGTGGGCATTTGGGGCAGTTTTGTTTACGTGACGATATACGTCTTGGAAATAAGACTAGTTTAATCGTTGTAATGCTTTACATTTTTTTTATTTATTTGGTACTATTTTATTCAGGATCAGTAGACTATATTGATTCATATGAAGTAATTTTTCGAAATTGATAAAAAATGTAAATTCTCATGTCAAGGACTGAGTTCCTTTTATTTGAGTCCGCACATTTGCAATTATTGATGTTATCACCCCTGCTAATAAAGCAGCTCATAAAACAAATTAAAAACGACTACAATCGTGATTAGTGGTTAAAGTGTTAACCCTTTCAGCACGGGGACCCTCATATATGCGTCAGAATCTGACGTCTCTAGACGTCAGATTCTGACGTATAAAGACGATCCCCGCACTGTGAGAATTAAAATATTTATACTTACCGTAGACCCATAACATAGGTATTCAATTGAAGCGTAAAGAGCTAATTAAAACATTTATGATGATTTCAAATTGAAAAAACCCTTTGGTCTCCATGGTTTTTGCAATAATATTTCAGCGTTGTGAGGGTTAGACCAATCTTAAAAAGATGTCTCACCGTGTATTGCGCCCAGTGAAATCTGCTGATAATAAAGTGATTCACTTTTCTCCTCTTCTTTTGTTTGCTACTTAATAACGCGCATGCTCCGACATGGTAGCCATGGCAGCGGAGGCATTCTTCCTTGTTATATCACCTGTACTCTCCGAATTGACGTAATCCTGTGCCGCTTCCACCTTCACTCTTCTTGAAACGTTGTCCTGCAAAGGTAATCAGTAACTGGTTATTTATCAAGCAAGCAATTACCCCTGTTTGCCTCTGCAATGTAATATGTAATTCTGTCGTGCGAAGCGAAAAGGCAGTACGTAGGCCCTATCTGCTTACTTTACATTACAAGTCTGCAGAAATTGCATTTTGCCTTCGCAAGGTAGTTGTTATATTAGGCCTATAATCACGTGATGGTTCCGGTTTCTTCCCTCCTCATTTTTTGTTATGTCAATTCAGGTAGACGTTGACCCAATGTTTTTTTAATGTTAAGCCAGCGTCGCAGACAGTAGTCCAACATTAAATGAACATCGGCATAAGGTCTGCCTATGGTCCCGGAAATTCTTCCCTTTTGTTTTTCTTCATTCACCCTTTTTTATGTGCTATTAGTTAGTTATTTTTTTCTATTATTTTCTTCTATCCAGATTTCTATTCGTCTTCCATTGTAGGCATGTTCTCACGTCTGTAGACGTCAGATTCTGACGTCTAAAGACTGAAAGAGTACAATATTTTTAATCACAAATTAAAGAAAAAGCCTTTATATATTAGTCTTTATCATTTATACAAAAATATGTCAGAACTTTAAGGGTTAATAAAAAAACGTTCGTTGATGTTGTTGACACTTGTTGACTGCATGGAGTAATAGAGAACGGTTCCGCATACATATATATTAACTACATGAAGAGCCTAAACCTTTTCCCATAATATCATACAGCTATGATATACAGTCAGGGGTCGTCTTCATCACATACGGCAAAAAATAGGTAAACAGCGGTAACTGCTTACTAAAAAGTAAAAGTTACTGCTGTTTGCTTTTTCAAGCCAGCAGGGATCTAGATGATGAGATATTATATACCATCATCAATGTATACAGGGCACTGTCGCATATTCACACTCTTATTTTTCGTTATTGGATGCTTCAAATAACGAATATGAACGCTATTTTTTCGTTGGAGCAGTGCGTAAGAGGTGAGCATCATGACTCAGCTGATCAGATCTAGTACAGGTCTATAGGTGGTGGATGTCAACAGCTTCGTGTCATAATAATAGCGATGGCCTGTCAGGGCCAGTTGTGTCCGCGAGGTACAGAAATGTCCGCCGCAAGATATGAGCGCAAAAAAACCGCTACAAGAAATGTACGCCATATCTTGTGGGGGACATTCCTTTTTTGCGTTTTTTTGCCGACATATCTCGTGGCGGACATTTCTTTTAGCGTTTTTTTGCGGACATCCCTGGTGACGGACATGTCTGTAGCTGTCGGACACAACTGGCCCTGACATAGCCTACGTTTGGTCGGGCAATGGCTTAATTTGATGTCCTTCTTTTACGATTTGAATCCTATCAAGGCTATTTGATCCTCATACGGTACCCTGGTACGGCTTAAATCTCACAAGCCGATCAGTCCGCCAAACACACGCTATCACGGAATTATTCACTCGGATATCAGGACAAATAAAGCACCTGATATGGAGTGGAGTCGCACAATGAATAATACAGATCAGGCATTCACGCTGATGCTTCCATAACACATTGTTAAATAAATATAGGTAATTGAAATGATGTTTTATGTAGGGCTATTATCCTATAACCCATAAGCAAAATTGAAATGTCTCAATATTAAAGATGCGAGGGAGTGAAATATCAAAATTGATAGCTGCATTTTGAACGACAGTAAATTTTGCTAAGTTGTTAGAAGACACCGCGAATTTCGGTGTGGTGTGCTGAACGTCAGCTGATCGACTGTGTTTGATTAGCCATGATGGGTAAGTGCTGACACGACATAATGTGACCACTTGTTGTTGTTGCAGCAGCATCAGCATCATCATCAGCAGCAGTAGCAGCAGCAGCAACAGCAGCAGCAGCAGCAGCAGCAGCAGCAGCAGCAGCAGCAGCAATATAACACCAGTAACATAAGTAACAGCAACAGCAGAAGCAAAATAGGCAAAGAAACAGCACCACCACCGATGAATATCAAAATGTATATTGTGATATTATTATGAATATAAGTATACAACATCCTATAACTGCTTACTAATTTAGACCATACGCATCCATAACCAAAAAATTATTCTTGTGAGTAGGGGCCTATGTACTTTTCGTAAATGCGTATCCTAATCATTGGTCCCTTGTTCTATGCACGGAGGTTATGTAACCCCCTTGTTTTAAGTCTCGTATCAAAATATGATGTTT
The DNA here is from genome assembly GCA_964017125.1 of Flabesymbios commensalis. Lineage (NCBI taxonomy): Eukaryota > Metazoa > Annelida > Polychaeta > Terebellida > Flabelligeridae > Flabesymbios > Flabesymbios commensalis. The sequence continues at coordinate 29,397,167 of OZ024909.1, read as the reverse complement.
TTTCGTTACTTGTTGCATTATTCTTCGTTGCTGTATTAGTACTCCATACCTCTGATGAGGTCAAGGTAATTTAATAAATCACCACAAAACATGGTCGTGTGACACGCTCAACCAAGGAACCTCCTTGGCTCAACTGATTGAAAAAAAGCCACATCATAGATCAAATTTAAATGAATGAAAGTCGAAAAATGTGTTGATATAATTATAATATAATGATTTGATCTCTTGTAGCATAGATATATAGAAAATACTGACGATCTTGTGCTGTTGCCATAGAGACCGTTTCTAGGCAGTAAGGGGACGTGTTTAAGAGGTGTGATAACAACTTTAATTTGACCCCCAATTGTTGCATCTGTGCGTAGAAAGTGTCATGTGTATTGCGATAAAAGTTTAATATATATCAGGATATATGTATTGCGTAATTTCTTTTGTTTAAAAATCATGAAAAACGTGGGCGTAAAAGGGTTAAAAAAATATTAATTACACGAAGCAAATTGACGAATGCTGTTGTGCACATTACATAAAGAAAAATAGAAGTTTACAACGCAAGCTGACCTAAAACCAGTCCACTACCTCCAACATTGGCCCAGCAATAAGCCATCACAACGTCTCGTGCTTGGCGAAGTCACTCTGTTATGATTTTATCTAATGGGCAAACGACGTTGTTGCGAAGTTGAATCAACGTCAATGACGTTGATTCAACCTCGCAACAACGTCGTGTTCACAGTGGGATACTCGGGAAATTATGGTAGATCTTTACGACCCTTTTGTATGAAGTTGACGATATAAAACTATAGCTCAACCTTGACTCAATGAATTATACAAGCTCGTTAGCCTCGTTTAACACAATGATACTGCCGCCCAAAACCAAAAGGCGATAACTCCTTACTTTTCATGTAAGCAGAGACCGCCTTTTGGTTTTGCTGGGAATTACAGTCAACAGCATGTATTCAGGGCCGTGTGGTGTTGTGACAGCAGCAGTAGCAATGCTAGAATACCGCCGCGCCAGTCACGATGTCCGACTGCTCACAGTTACTGGTGTCGTCTGCTCAGAGCGAGTGTCAAATCCCGCCAACCAGTGTCACAGGCTGGATGCTGCAGTTGATATACTTTATGGATCCACAGCAGCTATCAGTCGTTGAGGATTGGTAAAGTAGTCCGTAGGTGATGATTTTGTTTAGGTTTTCATTCAACGTATAATGGAGCATACGGTTCATAGAGTATAAGTTGGAATTACCATTTCGCCAACATTGTGGGTTTTTTTGCGAATTAAAGTGTGAATTTTTTTGAAAGATTATAGCCCGCGGTGCTCATCAGTGCATGAAGTGAAAAGATATGCTCAGTTCAAAGGATGAGATAATATCGACCCCTGACACAGAAATCTGATCATCTGATGAGAGATAATGGTGGTCTTTCACTGGATAAATATGCCTACTAGCTGAACTATCACGACAGAACAGCTGACCAAAAATAATAACATCCAGTCTATACACAATTTGAAAGTGCTTTCCGATGACCTATACAACCAGATGAAAATGCACCTGGTTGTATGGGATAGGCCTATGTTTATAAACTAATGAGGATATTTGGATACTGCAGCTCTGTGTCGGTTGATAGTGCCACATAGTAATAGTCAGTTGACTGTGGCATGCAGCCAATTGGCTGTCACTGTCATCTCTATACATCACCCCTGTGATATCGTTTTTTGAAATATCACTGTATACATAGTCTATTTACATTGATATTGCGTTGTGAATTATTATATGACTCTCACTCAGTGAGATAAGCAAATAATTCGCAGATTTGTTGTCTGCTTGTGTAGCGAACGTCACAGCCTGATCTAGGATATTTCATCCTGATGGAGTTCGAAGATGAATTTGAAGAATTTCGAGCACGAGCGAGCAGCGGGGGCTTCCTGCCTTCTCGTAAACCCAGAAGGCGATGTCAATGTCCTCACGAGCAGCTCCAGCCTCGCCCGTCGTCACATTCGGCCACTCAGGGCTATTTGGCAGATACTGAGGACTACTTGGTGTCCGACTCTGACTACAGTCTTCCACTCAGAGCTAAATCAAACTCTTCCCTCACAGACACCTCCAGTTTGACTCATGCCGATCCCCAGTGGACCTACTCCAGCAAAAAGTCCTTGACGACATCCAACAACGTCACCGGGAAAGACTCGCACAGCGGCGTTTATCTCAGCTCCGGATTCGTGAACATACCTCCAAGAGATCTGCACTTGGACATCCTTAAAGACGTGGAGTGGATTGTTGGTGACCCTCGCCCTCGCGTATGTAGCATGCCCGCACACAGTGCCACAACTCTGAAGCCTTCACGAGGTCATGGTGGTCGCAGCGTCACCCCGACTCTACGAGAGCTGGCAGACTCCAGGAGAAACACCTCTGGAGATGGTATTCACAAGGTACGCAGCTTTGTGATCACTCCCAAAGGCCTGCTGGAAGAGGGAAGCGACAGCAGGTCAAAAAGCAAGTCCGCCAGCACATTCTCTGAACTCCCCAGCTCTTCAACAATCGTCTGCAAGAGCTGTGACTTTTTGCAGAAGCAACAGGCGCCCCTGTGTCACAGCTTCGCCTCTGATAGCACCACCCAAGACTTCAGGGGCAGCACAGGCACCTGCAGTCTGCATTCGGACTCGGGTTCGGGCCTCTCTGTGCTATGTGTCGTCATCACCGGATTAGATCGCGTCGGAAAGACCACCATAATCCGCAGGTTTATCTCCTCTGATTATTCGCAGGATTCCAGCTTTGGTGAGTTTGATTCTCCATACGTCGCATCCCAGCAAACACAAAACATTTGTATAACATGTATACAGTGTTGGACAAACGTCGAAGACGTTGGGCCGACGTTGTATAAATGTTATACAAATGTTTTGTGTTTGCTGGGATGGCATCTTCCCAACAGCAACGCTTGACTACGAAGGTGGCAGACCGCAAGTATGCGACATTCGAAGGCCAGACTGGCTGTATTATATTTGATGGTTCAATGCTGGGCGACCGTTCACCACGCTGGCCCACCATTAAGCCACGTCTCGTGTTGCCTACATAACTTTTGTGTATTATCTTACAAGGGGACACTCACGTCTGTGTTACATCGCAAAAAGGTACACTGTTCGATTGTGATCAAATGTGATTTGATCAGCTGTATTTTCTACCTCAAGGCCTAAACTTAACACTTGTCCTGCTATGTCCGTATATATATACATTTTCAGCACATTTCAAAACATCAAATAAAGTGATACCGAAATCAATATAGGCCTACATAAATATTGTGGGACGTGTGTTCACATGGTTCAGGTATTTTTTCATTTAACTTAGAATAGTTTTTCATCGTTTGCATCTGTAAAAACAAGTCAACAATTCAAACCTACATCAGCAATTCCAGCTTCAAATATATAAAAAATCCTAGCTGACAATTCAGAAGGACAAGGGTTAATTATTAAAAGTAGAATTCAAAACGGAACGAGAAACTGGCTGCACAAATGGATCCAAAACAAACCTCGAAATAGCACCACGCCTGTTGATGGATTATTTTGTATCATGATGACAGAAAATTTAGCGCTTGTTGTCCGTGACTCGATCCGTACAGAAAATAAGCGGGTTGACCTGATCCTTGTTTAATGTTGGGCCAGCGTCGCAGACGCTGTACCAACATTAAACCAGCATCGGGTAAACGTATCGTGTTTGCAGGGATATGTTGTCCATATATGGCAACAGCCGCCCTTGACCTATCAGTGCTGCGAACAAAACCGTAAAAACAACTGCATGTCAAGGCCGCGCGTACTTCACGGCAGACTTTGGTGGCTTCCGTATTTGGGTCATATTTGACAGGAGCCGGAAGTCACGTTATTAGCCTACAAGCATCGTCGTGACGCTGCTTGACATTAATGTGCAACGGATTGATTGTCATGAGAATAAAATAATTGAAATTATAGTATAGTCCCCAAATCTAAAACCTTTTGAATGTCAGCAAATAAATATATAATTAGAGACGATGTCCCTCCACAATAAATGTTGGCGCACATTTCTTTCAAAAGAGATTTTAAATCTGTCTGCCGTTCATAATAGGGCTATACACAGGGGATATAAAGCAGAACATTGGTGCTCCGGTCGGTTTGCATGAAACAATTTTTTTTGTAAAATTGTAGTTGGGAAACAATTGGCAATGATTTTTTACCGTAGAAATCTAGCATATTTTTTGTTCAATTACAGATGTCATTACATTATAATCCTTTCCGTTTTCGCAAGTAGGCCTAGGTTTAATATTATTGTACCAGTGTAAGCCGTGAAAAATCGTGACGGACAGAGTGAAAGAGATATGCGTGAAAAAGCCGAGTCGTGCAGATTCCAAGAAGAATGGTGGTGCGAGGTAAACTATGAAAACCATATGAAAAACAATGTGATGATGGAATTTCCAGCAGACACAAGACGTTGAATCAGTTGATTTACCGTTGGTCCAACGTTAAACCAACATTGTCTCAACGTCCTACGTCTGCTAGGAAATCACTCGGAAGTGCGAAGAAAAATAAAACATGCATAAAACCTACATGTATAGGGTATAAACGTGTCAGTCATATTATGTGAAAACATAACATCGCCATCAACTGCTTATTCGCAAAAGTGTTTGAACTTTGCATTGAAGTATATAGTAATACTGGGGACATACAAATATAACCTAACTGTGGTGGATTTTTAATTGAGTTGTAGAAATAGATAAGAGAGTTACAGTATCAGTTACAGTTAGGAGTTACAGTATGAGTTACATATGCATAACTGAAACAGTAATAATTTTTTAACCTATAACATTCAGGCCGCTAATTCATCAGATGGATTGGGCCCGATTTCCTGCAGCTCCCTCTGTCGCACTTCCGGTGACCGCCCAAGCTCAAATGACTGTTCACCTTGATATTTTACATTGCTGCACCGCGAGAAAAGTCACGGGGCAATGACTCGATTTGTTTTTTAAATCCTTTTTAGTTGCATTTGGACAACGCCTGTCACAAACAAGCTAGCTAGGCGTGTCTTCAAATCTGAAGCCACGGTAATGACGTGTTTGTTTTCCCATGGATGACACTTGACCAGGGGGTCGTTGGGACAACAGGTTAGCTTTATTACAGTTATATATATTACTGCTCTACAAATCGAGAATCCAGTAACTGCTTGCCCATAAAGTAACCAGTTACTGTCTCCTAGCTTTGTACGGCTTATTTCCCCCGCAAACACAAAACATTTGTATAACATTTATACAACGTCGGCCCAACGTCTTCGACGTTGCTCCGACATTGTATAGATGTTATACAAATGTTTTGTGTTTGCTGGCTGACGCCTCTCGACAGGATGCATAACAGGAAACTCCAACGGCTTCGTTATTAGAATATAATTAGGCTATGTGTCAGTTGATTACGTTGTGATGATGTTACCGAAATATCTTGATAATGTCACAACAAAATATCTTGATAATGTCACAACAAATTGATTATATGTTCGATGGATTCAGTAGAAAGAAATCAGTACACTTTGTATTGTGCTTGAAACGCATGCCAAACAGGTGGAAACTTATATATTATTTCTTATACTTACATGTACTTATATATTCCGGAAAATACACATTTCGTCTTATGCATTCATTTTATTTTCAATTATTGATTTTCTAAGTACAAAATCATCTGTAATAAAAACGTACATTTTGCACAAAATGTGCACACTAAAAGTGCCCAAAACGCATTTTAAAGCAGGAAACTGTTCATATGAGATGGCATATTTTCTTACTTTATCATAATACAATGGGATGATTCTTTATAGTATCAGCTGCTCAGACTGTCTGAGTAGTTGCCGTATGACATGATTCATCTATAATCAGACTCTATATGCCTAAACTAAGATTGAGAATTGGTTGCACTGCAATATTGTGAAAAAGGTTCAATGCAAATGGTTGAAATAGTTGAGATATAAACGTCCACAATACGGGCTAGGAAGGCCACACATGCATGAAAAAGACCACCATGTAACCATGGTAACCTGCAAGGACTCCACAGACATTTTTTGCTGTGACCACCCAGCAAACACGGGGCAGTTACCCGTGGTGTTTCAATGTTGGATCAGCGTCTAAGACGGTGGGCCAACATTGAAATATCATTGGGTGAATGCCCCGTGTTTTCTGGACAAGCGCATTCCACGCGCCTTAGCCTGCTGACTGCTGTATATATATTTGTCTATGGCAGGGAGAGAGGATTCCGGTTACCGAATGGGAGATGACCTTCGACATGGGCTGTCTTTCATTTGGAATACTCGCTGTATAAGCGTGGTGCCTGTTTTGTCATGAGAATGGCAGTTTACGGTGAATGACAATGTCAATGACAATATCAATTAGACACTGAAGTAATAACATAATTACCAGAATACAAGGACGTGTTTATAACTGGGAGAGCACCCATGGCAATTATAGGTCACCCACGCTTGCCTGCAATTGAGATATAGATGGGGACACTTAGTGACCGGAGATTGAACCGGATCTGAGACCCAGAGTATTAAAATATTTCTGTGACAGCATAAAACTTCTGGCTGAACTCCCAGCATGCCCGGTCACTATAAACACAAACACCATCTCAATTGCATGCGAGCATGAGGTCACCTACTTAAAGTTGTGTCTCGCCACCGCGACCCACAGCTTCAAGTGGGTGAAATCTCATACATCTCACCATCCCCAGGAGGTTCTCCTGGCCCAGTGTGGCATAATATATGCACGAAGGTGACCTAAAATCCTATTCATTTAATGTATCATAAGTGGGTGAAATTACTCATATTTGTTTAATTTAAGACCAACCATTTGCCAATTTTGCTGTTTAAACACCCATTTCATTCCCAATAGACTGTGATTTCACCTGCTATTAAAACACACCACTACATTATTTTCTTTGTCCGACCACTAAATTCTAAGTCGGGAATAGAGAGTTATTGTTGATCAAGTATAGGCCTACACCAATTATCATAGTAGGCCTATTGTGCTAAAATCAGTCATGTGTGACCGAGCTGTTGATTATGAGGGATCCTCATTATGGTCGGATGTGTTTTAAGTCAGTTAACCCGTTGAACACGAGATTATTATGCTACTGGGGCCGTATTCTCGTACAATAATAGTTAAGATAAGATCTTATCTTAAATCAAGTTAAGATTGTCGTAGCTAAGTAAGATCTTAATTTGCTATTCTCGAACGAGTTACACTTATCCATAGCTAAGATCTTAACTCCCTGTGTTTTACTAAAAATCGGCTAAATTTCCGTGTGACGGAAACGTGTACTATAATTATAGGGCCTAATGTGCCCAATAAATAAATTATGCTTTTTTTCTGTATTTGACATAGATGTAGTCTAGTCTAATTGTCGTAGTCTACAAAGAAAAAAAAACGAGGAAAAAATTTAGACCGGGACTCGAACCTTGTACCTCTGACTTATCAGTCAACAACTCTACCATTAGACCACAGCGTCATATAATTAAAACTGAGCCTACTGATGAGTGTGTAGACTACCAGACAAAAAATGCCACATCACACAGGCAACATTATGGATAGTCTATGGATATGGGGGGGGGGGGGGGGTGGGGTGGATCCGATCAACACGGAAGCGTGATGCTGTCCCGACGCCCATTTTTCATGATAATATTAATAAATTTATAAGTCATAGACTATGGAAAACATTCCGCAAGTCAACTTGGCATAAAGTATGACGTCACAAGCATATAAATGCCATTGTACATGTTGTAGGGTAGGCTGGTATAGTTCGTCGTAGAAGTTACGACAGGTCGGGAGCTGTCGTAACTTTAAGAGTAAAGTTACGCTCAGTCGCATCTTAAATATTTCGAGAATAGCACTTAAACTTAATCTTAAACTTAAGATCTTAATATTTGAGATTATCGTAAATACTACGATTATCTCAAATATTAAGATCTTAACTCTTTCGAGAATACGGCCCCTGAGCTCTTTCTGGAACGAGATTATTTTATGACGTCATAGTTATCTCATGCAATCAAACCCGGAGATCTCCGGGCCTCGTATCTGAATGGTCTCCCTAAATTACGGAGATCTCCGGGGCTCGTCACAAACGGGTTAAAACCCTCGGCGCTCGACATTCTTAGCTGTGGAAAAGGCCTCGGCCTTTTTTAATACTGCCTTATATTGTGAAGTAAGCAGTTACTGACTTTTGGTTTTGTACCGTAGCAAATACCGCATGTTTTACTCTATATTTTGCTCTGGATGAGAAACAGTCCAGTGAACAGCTGGTCATATTAAGTGATGTTACATTAGTGCCGCGCAAAAGCCAAAAGGCAGTGTCTGCTTACTTTACAAGTAAGTAGACACTGCCTATTGGCTTTGCAGTGCAGAATAGTAGGCTCAATGTGCTACAAGCTAAAAAGTCGTCCAGGAAAAAGTGCTGTTGTGTGTGGACTGCGCTTTAGAGTTTTCACTTTCGACATTTTCTTGAACTGTTAATGGAAGCCATTATTTGTTCAGGTGTTGATTGGAGTCTTGATTCTGGTTCACTCATGAACAATGCCGGCTCTAAGCTTCAGCCAAGTGACGTGTAATTGTGTTGATTTCCATGATTGCTGGCCAACGCGATAGATGAGATCTATGCGGGTTTTTTCGACAATTAAGTTACATAATTGTTTCTGATATGATGTGGTGCCACCCCAGGTGCAAAAGTTAAATCCAACCAGTGAATGGTTTCTGTCTGGACAAAACTACATACGTGGGCCGGAGTGACGTGTCTACGTTCTGAACGATGACTTGTGAACCAATTCAATTCCATTCTTTTTTTTCGTGCAATAAAGGCCTCTGGCCTAATATATAAGGTGCAACTACAAATTCAGGTGCTGAATGTTTCTGCAATACATGGTGTACAAAAGCTTCTAATTTACATATGACATCTTTCATTTATGTTATTCATCAATTGACAAAATTGCTCGATGGTTGAGTATAATATTTAAGTAAAATAAATTAAATTCTCAGATCGAAATATATGGTAAAATATATGGTAAAATATATGGTATTCATCTTCTATCACTCTGAGATTACAATGCATACACAATCGTTCAATCCCTTGTACATGGTTGTGTCTACTCTTTTCTATTTCTAACTTGTGGCTAACGGAACGAATTTTAGCTAAATATTTCAAATGTTCCCTTATTTCTACAAGTTTGAGATACTTGTGAATCAGGGTCAGGGATCAGTCGGCGTTTAAGTTTTCACCCACTTGAAGTTGTGTCTCGCTACTGCGACACACAACTTCACGTAGTTGAAAATTACTCATATTTGTTTAATTTATAATGAAACATTTGCAAATCTTGAAGTTTAAACACTAATTTAATTCCCCAAAAACTGTGACTTAACCTGCTAATAAAACAGAATGAAAACTATTATTGTCGTGATAAGTGGTGAAAGGTTTGAACCAGAATCTCGGCGAACACATATGCAGTAAGAGAACACCATATTGTGCGTGTAAAGTAATCTGACAGCAGATGACGAGTCGACGTTGGTGCAATGCTCGGATTAGACGGGGCACCTGTCTGACACTACGTTTCCACCGGCGACTTTGTCAGCTATTATAGGCTTGGATAAACCTAACCACAGCATTGTCGTTGGATGTCCTCGAGCAGGACTCTCAATAACCACGGACATGGATACACCAGCCCAACAAACATGACACGTTTACACAATGTCTGTCTAATGTTGGCCCAGCGTCACAGACGATGGGCCAACATTAGATAGACATTGTGTAAACGTGTCGTGTTTGCTCGGAGCTCTCGAGCTCAACCACGGATCTTACTTAACAATTAAGACGCTGAAATATTTTCGTGTTAATCATGGAGACCATGGAGACAAATTTGAAATCATCATAAATGTCTTAGTTAGTTCTTTCCGTTTCGTTTGAATACCTATGTCGTGGGTTTACAGCCATTATAATTTTATTTATTTATTTCAGGGCATCTTTAGACGTCATATTCTGACGTCTAAAGACGGCCCCAGCCCTGAAAGGGTTAACAGTTACAGGTTATTGTTATAAGGATGTAGGGTTCGTGGCCGAGGGAGGATACGCTAAACAATGTTGATTTAAAATTGGGCCAGCGTCGTAGATGATGGGCCAACATTAAATCAACGTTGTTTCGACGTCTTAGAGTTTGCCGGGGATCTGTCGCTGCCCTTTTCTCCCCATGAACAAGATTCGTCTGGCGTTTGCTAAATGTCGTGGCACAGTCTCCAGCTCGGGTGTTACAAAATGCTCTGCGTCGTCCACTTCCCATGCATGGTCCATATCTATTTGGATTTCGGGCTACTCTCAAAACGAACAAATGTTATTATTTATTTATAAAAGTGTACGTCAAATATAGTTCTACTGTTTTGTTTCAATTGTTATGTTTTCACAACATGCAGCAGGCACTGGTAGGCTAGGTAGGATCTCGCTACCTCGATCCAGAACTTTATTTTGAAAATTTCTCGGAGGTAGGAGGTCATGATCTGCCTGACCTCCCCCCCTCCCTCGTGCAAGCCTCTGCAAAAACATCCTCGCTGATACTTTTTACTGTCAGACTGTATTTTAGGTGTTTTAATTACATTCCACAAAGACAATCTAATGATGACACGCATGCCTCTTATCTTTGACAGATAGAACTACATCATTGTGTCGGGTTAGAAAAACACTAGAAAACATTTTGTAGTGCGCCGTTATTTCTTATTAGATTTATCGGCGCAGAAATGTACATCAGGCGTCAAGGAGACCACCATATGCCTCTCTGAATAAATGAGTCTTCAAACTATTTTTGAATTTATCCGAGTCTTTGACAATTCCTCAATGTGTGCTAAAATAGGCCATGTACCTGATAATTATAAAAACTCGATGCTCTCTTGCGTTAAAAAATATTCTAATTTAATGAAATATATGGGATTTTCGGTCACCTATGTGGGAACATATAGGCTAAACTGGACCAGAAGAATCTCCTGACGATGGTGAGATGAATGAGATATCACTGCCCTCCGAACACATGATTTGAAATTCGAGCCCTGGCTATCTGAAGCCGAGCACGCTACCTCTCGGTCACAGAGGCTCCCCACAATATTGAATAAGAGTTAGTGGATAAGAAAGATTTAATTTCTTTAAAGTTTGTGAGGCCAAATATGGGCAATTTTCAATCACTTGAGGTTGTGGATCGCGGTAGCGAGACACAATCTCAAGTGGTTGAAAATGTAAATAAACAAATTTGGGGGATACTGGTCAATATTTGCTCAACTCATCTCTGGCTACTTCGGAGATGATATTAAACGTAGTTTGTGTAATATTAATAATGACCATTATCACTGCATTGGTAAGTGAGGGGAGCAAACAACTAAAGCTTTTAGAGCTTTTAATTAGGTTTCTATGCTTTCCAGAGTGTCCTTTTTTGCTACACGGTGTAGAGCACAGTGTAGCTATTTTATCTCTGGTTTTGGTGCGGGAAACAGATGACAGACAATTGTCGGTTATTTTATTTTATGTGTACAAATAGTAAACTTTATAATCTATTCTATGTACATTTTTAAATTGCTATTGCTATTTTAAACAATGGATATTATTTTATTCTATAATTTTAATTCACTTATATGGTTGACAGGCATTGTAGAGGTCGTCTCGACCTGTTCCCGTCAACCAAAGTTAATAACATGTTCAAAAAATGATAATAATAATTATAATGTACCATTTTTGCATGTTTTTAACTGGAAGTCAAATAAACAATAAACAATAAACAAACAAATAATAAACCCTAAGAGCACTGATGTCGACTACAGTGGTATTTCGATGGTTTCATTTGCATATATGTGTTATAGTGTTCTCAAAAAATGAAAAGTGTCATAACCCTTTAAGGCTTCATGATGCATTAAAGCATCATTTTACATCCCTGAAAATAGCCTTCATTTTGCTACAACAAAGGGTTGTAGAAAGAATATTGCCATGAAACTGCTTTACCAATACATAACAACTTTTTTTTAATTTGTCATCCACTTCATCCACTTCAAGTCATCTTTATCCACTACAAGTCGAGAATTGCGACAGCAATTCGCGGCTTGTAGTGGATGAAGATGACATTGGTAAATTTAGGCTTGAAAGGGTCAAATCTCCTTTCTGCGCCATTTTATCCCTCTTGTCTAAGAGCGAACCAAAGAACAATCCACACTAGCTCCGTCTACGGTGTGGTGAAAAACCACAATAATTAATCCACATGTGTCTAAAAAAAAGACAGATGGCTGCGCTGCGGGTCGCGTGAGGGAAACACGGCGAGGCGTGAGAGAGGCAATTTCCTGGGCAGGTTTTGTGATGAGTATCCGGATGATAGGCATCTAGTGAAATCTTACACATTCAGGTGGTATCTCTGTCAGCCCAGAGACGACGACAGGGGCTCGACAGACAGACAGATGAAAAAAACATCGGCTCGACGCCAGGCCGGCGTCAGCGACGATATTTTGCGATCGTCTTTCGCCGGCTGGGACAAGCGATAGCTTTGAGGGTGAACTTGAGCATGCGTCTAAGGTGCTGATTTGACGTGATATTTCTTGAGGAATTTCTCGTTATTTAGAACTAAAAAGTATCGTCAATAATTAACAAAGGAAGTATTATAGGGAATTTGCAATGACTCATGATTTCGCGCATCTCAGATTTGTGAAGGTAGTGATGGACATCATTCCTATATATGTCATTTTGTTTAGCTGAGTATTGATAAAGCAAAAAGCAATTACTTAGTTTTTTTTATATAAAAAAAAATTCCCGCTAATTGTGATATTATTTCATGAAATGATATTTTTATGGTCTAGTAGCTGAGACAAGAATGGTATAATAACTCTGTTACGCTGTCACGTTCACTATGTCATTTTACAGTGAGCAATCACTAAGCAATGTTTTCGCTTATAGAACGCCTAGCATTCGCAGACTAGTTCACGCTAATCAGTTTTAAAATACACCCGTGACGTCAGTCTATTGTTAAAACAGTAGACTCGGATCTACGAATCTACTGCTATTTTGTACTGGCCAGGTCGGGCACAATATACTGGTTTAACCATGAAACTGCATGTCTAATATTTTATGGTTTAGCCATACTGACAATGCAATTCATGTATTTTAAATCAAATCTTGGAACACCTGCACATATTCCGTGTATGTTAAGTCGAAGAAAGAACTCTATTACAATAGATTCGTTGATCCGAATATACTAGGCGCTACGCGTCTCGTACATTCGGATCTACGAATTTATCGAATTTCGTTCTTTCTCCTTGACGCAATTCGCAAACTGCCTGCATATGGTCTAAGAACTAGCTACTTTTGATCTGCAAATAGTGAATTAAATTGCGCGGATCGTTTGCAGAGTGTTCTCTGACAGAGCGTAGAGCGTAGCAGATAAGCCCCCGATCGGTTGTCTATTATTCACCGACTGTTCGCGAAATGAACGCTTCCTAACAGGATAAATATTTTGAAATCGCAGCTTATACGCAGTTTATTCTGATCAGAAGCCCATCATGAACACAGGTTAGTGTGCCCGTGACATTATTAAAAATCAGATGACATGAAACTAATGTGCACCATAACTGTACTGCCATGCAAAACCAAAAGCCAGTGTTAATTTGAAAAGTAGAAAAGTAAGCAGTTATTGCATTTCGGGTTTGCACAGCAGTATAGTTTTTTGAGTGATCCGAATCGCTCCGAGCTGTAATTGTTCATCTATATGAAGCTAACATTGCCATAAATAAATTAAACATCATTTTATCGTTTTAGAAGGAAAAAAAGTTAATTGTATTTGAGCCCTGTATAGCTAAAATATATATATTTTTAGTTTTCACCTACTTGAAATTGTGTCCCGTTACCTGGTTACCGCCACCCACAAACGAAAGTGGGCGAAAATTACTTATATTTTTTTCAAATTTGAGACTAACTATTTGTAAATCTTGATGTTTAAACACCCATTTCATTCCCAATAACAGTGATTTGACCTGCTGTAAGGTGGATTAAAAACGATTTTAGTCGTATATAGCGCTATTAGATGTAATAACTACCTACCAGTAGGCCTACCATGATACAATTTAGCACAATTTTGACGTGTATATTTGTTGTTTCTGGGTTTACCAGGCAAAAATGTATTTTCGCAGTAGCAGTCAGATTTTTCGCAATGAGGGATAATTATACTGATGATAAATTAGTGGTGATTAGGTTTTCAGTAGTCCCCTAATGACCATCATAATCACATCTATTGAAGGCTACACGATAGAGCTGCTAATGTGCTATTCTTTGAAACGCAGTGACATGTCGTGTACATGTTGTTGTTATTGCATGGAGATTAATAAGTTTATTTTTTCCTGAGTTTGTGTCCCATTTAGGGGAAGGAGGGGTGCTGTGTGTGGGAAACGGTTGACATCTTTGTACACCAGTCCTTATGAACATGTCCAATATAACGTTTGAGGTCCCTAGGTTTAGTACTTTCGTCTTTAGAAAGTGTTCAGATAAAGAATACTTCCACGATGAAATATAGTGATTAGAGCTTAAAAGGTTTTGATTGGAATAATGCATAGTCACCCGTATGCAGCAGTCAGAAAACAAGGTACAATCACACAGTGCAGTTGCAATTTCGGCCAGCATCAAAGACTGTGGGTCAACCTTGAAACAGCATTGGGTGAATGCCACGTGTTTTCCCAAAGTATACAGCAGATTCAGTGATGGGTTAGTGTTGGGCCAGCCTCGTAGACCTTTAACCGGCATTGAACGAGCAATGGGCTGCGATGCTGGCCTACAATTGAACCAGAATTTGTTGGGTAGGCCTACATCCTCTGTATGAGGTACATCGCAGGCAAGTATTGAATGAATGTTGGCCAGCACCGGCGATGGTGGTGGAAGAAATACACGTTGAAGATATATTTTAACTTGTCTCCTTGGTTCTTTCCTTAACTATATCAGAGATTTTATTAATGAACAATCTCTGACAATAAGGATTCTGGCCCATGGGGAAGACCAATACACGTTTATGCTTAGAAAATATTAAGCCAATTTTTTGTCTATAGCACTCAAACAGACTAAAGCCGGACCTCGGCAAGCACGTACGGTACTGGCACAACATTCAACCAGCATTTGGTGACTATCTCCAGTTTACAGGATAACCTTTTATTTTTGTGGTAAATCTTGGTGGAACAGCAATCCAGCCACAAGAAGGCAGTGAGACAATGTTAATGTAGTACTGGTCCGTCCTCGGTGACTCTGGTCCCTTTGAGGGCGGGGGCCCTAGGGTAGTGGTTAGCACCGCTGCCTTTCACGCCAGAGTCCGGGGTTCGGTTCCCGGTCTCGGCGGTTTGAAAGAAACAAAATTGTTTCTTCCCCATCCACGTGTGAAAGTTAGTATTGTGGGGAGCCTCCGTGACCGAGAGGTAGCGTGCTCGGCCTCAGACCGCCAGGGCTCGAATTTCGAATCCTGTGTCTGGAGGACAGTGTCATCTCAATCATCTCACCATCCTCAGGAGGTTCTCCTGGCCCAGTTTAGCCTATGTGTGCACAAAGGTGGCCTAAAGCCCGATTCATTTCATTTTGGTGCAAATTACAATTCATTTTGGCATAGAAAGATGTGTATTGAATGTATCAGGCTTTAGGCCACTTTTGTGCACATAAACATGATTAAAAAGGCTAAACTGGATCCTGCTCACGAATATAAATCATTTCAAGGTATGATTTTGTTTGAACCTGTTTCATCCACAATGTTCAGTAGTCTCGTGAATTTATTTTAATATCTGGCTTATGAAAAAGTATATGAATAATACGTGAATCCCAGTTGATCATCGGGTGGTCACTATAATATTCTGCCCACAGAAGAATATCCGCAGCGCTTCATGTAAATTCAGCTTTATACCTTTGTCTTATATGTTCAGAAAACCGAGTCCATTTATCCCGTATCATGTTTTATTCACAATATTTTCGATGCCTCGTGCTCGTAGAGATGGTTCTGTCTCCCAGTAGAGATCATTTCTTGGAGTTAGAAGGTGCTAAACTGTCACTTTCTCACCCCAAGGGAACAATATATAACGCAATCCAATATTTCCCTGGCTTATTATTAGATTTCAATTTAACATGTCAGATTGAGCCCGCGCTGAATGCACAAAAAGAGACAAACGACAGATCTCGTTTAAAAAATAATTAAATCTAATTAGAAGCTCGTCCAATTGAATTTACTTTTCTGTACTCGAAAATCAAATAAATGGATTCAATTATGATAAAACACTTTTCAGACCATTCTATGACTCGAAACATTGATATTTTCAAATGAATCATTTATAAATGAGAAGTGTATTTTTTATCTCGTAGACTGGCAAGATAATTAATTATCATTTTTAGAGGGAAAATACAATTAAGTATGAGACAGCCACTGAATTAATTCTGCAAAATTCAATAATTCAGTAATCCAGTTTGGGATTCAATTAAAAGTTACATGCACCTTGAATGTGTCATGATTACGTTAAAAAAAGCGTCCATACTAGTAGCAGTTCCAGAATTTAGACAACTACCATCAAGGCAAACACAATTCCTCACACTTTTAAAAATGACCACTGAAAAACTGTTCTATAATCGTTAGCCTTATATAGAAAGCTGCTTTACTAATTGTAAATAAAATATCTGATGAGTTGGTAGAGTAACGTGCTTGCACTGAAGTAAACACATGGTGAAGGAGGGGTGGGGTTTAGACTTACGTCGAGAGCGAGCTAACAACTGCACCAATGGATAAATGCGTGGAAAAATGAAAGGACTTCATAACAACTCCAGCATTAAAGATGCTGGAATTGGGGCCAGAGCCCATCAGTCTGGGGCCAAGACTACGTGCAATACGGTTCATCCATGGGCATTCTTTTCCATGAAAATAAAATAAATCATAAAACCCAGATCTTAATGACGCCAGACTGCTGTTCATATCTTTATTGTAAATGGTGCGAGAAAATGGGTAAATGTCAGACGTTTTGAGATTATGGCACTGGTTCAATTCACCGGCCCGCACCCTGCGGGCCAGTGGATTGAACCAGTGCCATAGTCTCCACACCACCAATCCCTCTGGACCTTTATCCATATATATATAATATTGCCTGTAGACTTTTTAGGGATTTACAGGACACGCAAAAATGTCACATGGGTGAGGGGATCTGGTTTCAGTCGCCTGAAAGATCACAGCATCCCCACTGGAGGCGATGCTGGAGGCGATTAAATAGGAATTTGACCCTGCATTCCTCTTGGTATTTCGCATTACAACGCTGAATTAGTTCTCTATAAGCCATGGAAACCCCAAGTTTTTTTTTCAATTTCAAAGTACTGATTCAAAAATTAACATGAAATCATCATATTACGACGCTGGCCCAACAGTAAACCAGTGTTGGGTCAATGTCTCGTCTTTGCTGGGAGGTGTGCACCACATCGACCAGCGTAGATGAGGGAAAACCTACTGCGTCCGATTTTTTTTTCTCTGTAGCACATGATATTATGCCCTAGACACAAGCTTCCCTTCTAATACGCCACAACTATCTTTCCTGCGCAAGCCTTGACTCATACGACCTGTCGCATGAGTCAAGGCTCATCGAGAATAAATATATGATACGTGACTCTTGGTAATACGATGTTCAGCAGTGAGCCTGATCAATGTTACATCATACACCATATGGCGACAACTCTTATCTCATGCCAGTATCGTTGTAACTAAGAGCTTCAATCCTCTTGCTATGGGTGATGCCAGAGGGTCTTCTCAATTTCCATTTCCTGAAAGACGGACGGTTTCGTCTTTTTCTGGCTGCTCCAGTACGTAATATGCCGCTGGCTGGCGGAGATGAACATTACACCGGCCTCCCTGCAAACGCAAAACATTTGTATAAAATTTGTACAATGTTGGAACAACGTCGAAGGCGTTGGTCTGACGTTGTACAAATGTTATACAAATGTTTTGTGTTTGCTGGGCTCCAATGAGGGAAGCCTACCGGGTCTGTTTGCCGTTACCCAGCAACACATGACAAGCTTCCCTGCTCCTTAGGGGATCTTGTGAAAGTTTGCAATGTCCCAAAAGGCGAACGCTGTTCCTATGGGATTTGACCACCCACCTGTGGTAGACAAAGTACCGATTCAAAAACTAACACGAAAAAAATGTCTGAAGACAAAATCAACACAATAATAAATGTTTTGGTTACGAAATCGCGCTTGCAATAGGCTTACTAATATTAGCCAGATCCCACCGGTGAAACACAAAACATTTGTATAACATTTATACAATGTTGGACCTACGTTGAAGACGCTGATCCATCATTGTATAAACGTTAAACAAATGTTTTGTGTTTGCTGGGTACCAGCAGAAAATAAGAAGTGTAGCCTTATTAGAAGAGGTCAGAAACCAGTGACGGATCCAGATGGGGGGGGGGGGGGGCTATTAGTCTTATTGCCTAAATATTGTCTTTACTCCATGCAGTGTGGAACCATCGTTTATTAGCTGTAAATACTAAAAAGTAATTGTTTAATACCTAAATTACAATTTAAATTCCAAACGTGCCCCTTTTTTTAAAACAATTTTGTATCCCCCTTGCCAATCATCAAAGAGGGCAACAACCACCCACCCATCAATGCTATGTGAGGATACGGATTTTGAGATTTTGTGATCATTTGACAAGACCCCTTATATACGTAATCAGCTGATGAGACATTGACTCTGCGGTGCCGTAATGGAGGGTTAATATGTCAGACGCTGTCCTTGACACTCTAGTTACAAAGGTCGTGTTAGTTAGCCCTTTAACCCCTGCACTACTTTGTGATATTTTTCATTCATTTTAAGCTGGCATTGCTGGCGCAATAGCCAGCTTGAAATGAATGAAACATACGCTTACGTTTAAGAAGGAGATTAATTTAAAATCTGTAATTACAGTGTTTTATTTAAGATTTGCACCCGCGCGTATACTAAATTCCATTCAATATATTTATTGTAATATATATATATATTCATCGTAAAAAGCAGAGATCGACAGTTTTATTATGCGTTAGAGAATGTGATTTCGGTTTAGTCTATAGTTAGGTCTATCGTCAATGTGGAATCTGAGACATTGAAGAATACACGTTTTGATATGCATTAATACTAAACGTGTACAGGTGTCGATATGTTTTATATGATTATGGGCCATTTTCCGGAATTATGATACTTTTCGCACATTTCAATATTTACATTTAATGGTCCGTCGAATGAGCTGTACATAGAGTAAAAATTAATTTAAAGTGGGTAGGTCGTCGCTGAGTAAACATTGTGGGCCAGCACGCATGCGCAGCGTTGTCAACGCTCATTTGAGTGGTGTCTGCCGCAAATTAAATATTATGGTTCAGTCAAGCAAAACGACACAGTTGCTTTAATTAAATGATAGAATACTAAGATGTTCTGGACATTCGCTTGTACACAATGTGGGTATCTTGTTGAATATAAATATATTGAGGATGGGGAGACGGTAAAGATTGGTCCTGTCTTCCAGACACACACAGGACCCGAACCATGACATCACACTGCCATGCCACACACTTTATAAAAGACGTTTATGAAGAGAAATTAAGAATTGTTAGAAAACTGCATCTCTATTATATCGTCCAAATTTCATTTCATAATGGTATAAGCGTTTCCAAAATAAAAATAAAAGGTAATTATTTATTGATCTTTGTCGTTCCACTTCTTTTTTTTTGAATAAACATGGCACTGTTAAAATCTAAACGATTGGCCGTAGAATATGTTAGTATAGATACCCAACGTACTTATTAAATGTGGGAAATGGTTGACATTATGTCCATGACTATCGTTGTGACAGTAGCCAAGGGTTCATGTTGCCCTGGGGTTGCCCACCATAAAAATGCAGCCTTGTCCGAAAAAAACTGAGTCAGTCAATATATATTGTGTTTGTCCCAACAATATGAACAAAGTTGTCATTGTATCGCATTAGACTATATTAATCATTGATACACAAGAAATACCACAAACAGAGTGTCATATTTTCATAATTTAATTTATTTATTTAGTTTCTGATCGTTGCCCATCGGACTTGGCACAGAGTCACATGCAGACAGTAGCCCTGGGTCATTTCTATGTTGTCCCGGGTATCGGTTTGTGAAATCCTGATGTCATTACTCAGCAGTTATGATCAATCAATCAATCAATCAATCAATCAATCAATCAATCAATCAATCAATCAATCAATCAATCAATCAATCAATCAATCAATCAATCAATCAATCAATCAATCAATCAATCAATCAATCAATCAATCAATCAATCAATCAATCAATCAATCAATCAATCAATCAATCAATCAATCAATCAATCAATCAGATGTGCATTCCACATTATCATCTTCATTATCTCAGGCATGTGTGAGACTGCTTATTGCTAAATAACACAATGCATTGGTTTTATGGCGGATAATGGCACTTGTACTAATTATTTAGCAAGGTGTGCAGACTGAGTGGAGCTTTAGATACACGATGGGATGATGCGCATGACGGAAGTTGCGGTGTCACAACAGATCCGGCTGTCATCCCGGAAGCTGGCCGTAGGCACTTGACATGGAAGGTCACCAGAGAGAAATAAGATTATTCCCAGCAGAATCATCCATATAACGTTGGTTTGGTGTTTAACCAACGCCTGCCGTCGTTGGCTGAACACCAAACCTACGTTTCAAGTACCCAGAATATCAGGTGGCTGAATTACCAATCTGCAATTTCGAATCTTGTGTCTGGAGGACAGTGTCATCTCAATCATCTCACCATCCTCAGGAGGTTCTCCTGGCCCAGTTTAGCCTATATGTGCACAAAGGTGGCCTAAAGCCCGATTCATTTCATTACCAATCTGCAAATGTAAAAGTTCACTCAGTTCAGGTGGAATTTCGTGACATCTCATACAAATTCTTTGTCAATGTTGACCCTGCGAACCAGCACATGCGCATTGCGAAAGATCGAGTTTCCGGTGGGCTGCAGCAGCAGAGTGAAGTGACAGTAATCGCAGAGGTCTACTAGAAATAATAACACGGAGCAACATAATTTTATTTATTCCATTTCTAAGTGACATTCATAGCTGTATAATCAACCACGTTTCAACGATTGTCAATTCACCATATATACGTTTTAGCAAACGTTCTAATTACTGGAAATCAGACGTTAATATCCAATTTTAATTTAGTGGTGAAACAACGCTAATACCGTACCCAAAAATAAATGACAGCACTTGATTAGCGCCAGCTTGAAATATTGGACTTGTCAATCGTTTTTTAATGCCATACCAGCAAATCTCATATAGCTTGATCTCAGAAATATATATATATATATATATATATATGAGAAATACCCATTTTCTTCATCTTCTTGGGGACAAAAAAATCTATTTAAATCATAATACGAGCCACATCCGCTTGACGTAAAAGTCCAGTAAACCCACATGTAAGGACAACTAGTAGCGCATATTCACAATTCTCTATTCATTTGATTTATCTTTATGTTTGCAAGAATGCTCAATAGACAACCTTAGAAACGTGGATGATTGTACATTTTTTCTCACAAAGTTTGTGATAATTATCGTCCCTCGGAGCTAAAGGTTCCTATCTGCCATTCAAATGAGAGGATTCCACTTTAATAAGGAAGATTATTTAAAAGCTTTCTAAACGAAAACGAAAAACAACCAATTAGTAACTGCATGAAAATGATAATTTCGTCATATGTTTTATTACTAGGACATTTTAGTTGTAGCTTTTTATACTGGTTGAAACAGGCACCTCATCATATGAGGCTCACCCTCTTATATCGGCTAGATTAACAATGTTTCGAATTGTAACCATGGTGAAAGCGGGACCTCAAAACATCCTAGTTCAAGATGAAATGTTTTATCAAGTATTTCAGCACACAACGCGCTGTGTGTGTGTGTCTGCAGTCATAAGCATCCCATTATCTTTATCTTTTCTACCGTAAAAGCCAAGCGGCAGTATTTGCTTACTGTACAAGTAAGCAGATACTGCCTTTTGGCTTGAAAAGCAGTATGGACCGGACGTTAGAAAACCAGCAAACACGAAACGTTGACCATATGCAGTCTTATTGCCGGGCCAGCGTCGCAGACGGTGGCCTATCATTAAAACAGCTTATGTTCAACGTTCCATTTCTGCTGGGAAATTAGTATTGACGACGGCTGACCTTTAGGACCAATCTGGGGAAAAACATTTGAAAACACCTTACAAGCTCTATATTTTTTGTGTTTGTTTTCTGTTGCCAGACTTCGGTGAACTTGTCAAGTCACTGGAGGTACCACTAGATTGCAAAGCGATGTATAGACGTTCAGACGACGTTTACACCACTCAACTAAAACTAAACCAACGTTGACCCATTGTCTTATGGAACAGAACCCCGTCGGTATTCTGGGGAAGCTGCTGTTTCAGTCGCTGTAATTGCACTCGCTCCCGGTAAGCCTCCACTCTCAGCAATCACAAAACACTAAACCAGTATTGGTTTAATGTTGGCCCAGCGTCGTAGACACTGGCCCAACATTAAACCAGCAATGGGTAAGTGTCTCTATGGGTGTTACAAAAGTTAGAGAAGTGAGTTTTTCACCCGTCTGATAGCACATTGGACCAGCAATGGGCCAAGGAATGTCGCGACAGCGGTGACTTGATAACTTAGTTAAGGTAGGCGCAATCACAAAATACAATGTGGATCATGGAGCCATTTTCAGTCATGGCTGCAAATTTATTTTATTTGTTTAAATCCAATGGTGTTTTAATGTTAGAACACCGTCTGCAACGCTGGCCCTACATCATAAAACATTTGTCTCTCAGATGTGATGTTATCTAAATATTTTAACGATGACAGTAACTTAACTGTGATGCAAATCTATACATTTGTTCCTGTGTATGTTTTAACAAGATGTCGCGAAGAAAAAATTCCTGTATGATATGTAGATGTCAGTGGGCACTTTGCAAACACCACGGGGTTACACACAAGGGACATCTCCGCCAACAGGCGTCCTTACTCGGAGTTATGGAGGTTTCATTAGAAACTATATTTTTGTTCTTCTGTATTTGCGACTCACATGTGTTGGACATCACTTGTACTCTAATCAAAGAGGTTATTTGCTCTTTGCTCTAATCTAGACTACCAAACATCCTTCCTCTATTATGGATGTTATATTTCCAACCAACCTCTCTTTTTGTTGCCAGGCACCATTATCTTTTATAGATCTCAGGCTAAAAATGTGATGGTAGATGGAATATTAATGGCATCTCGATGGGTTGTCGAAACGGACTGATTGCTTCTCAAACACTTGTATGCCGAAGAATTAAATATACCTAATGCAACTTCTCAAACAGGGAGGTTTCTTATTTACACTTGACTTTTCCACATCACACTGCCATGTCACGCACTTTAGAAAAGTGATTTCTTTATTGAAGGAAAAGTTTCGTGATTTTTGTCGTTTTAATCGTTTACTTTTACTATGAATAAACATGGCGCTGATAAAAGCAAACGATTGGCCGTAGAATATTTTATTATCTAGAATCCAGCAATATTATTTTAGGAGAGTTGATCACATTTATTTAATTTCATCAATTAAAAAGACACAGATTATTGGCTAATATATCAATCAATCAATCAATCAATCAATCAATCAATCAATCAATCAATCAATCAATCAATCAATCAACCAATAAATCAATCAATCAATCAATCAATCAATCAATCAATCAATCAATCAATCAATCAATCAATCAATCAATCAATCAATCAATCAATCAATCAATCAATCAATCAATCAATCAATCAATCAATCAATCAATCAATCAATCAATCAATCAATCAATCAATCAATCAATTAATCAATCAATCAATCAATCAATCAATCAATCAATCAAGCAAGCAAGCAAACAGTCAGTCAGTCAGTCAGTCAGTCACTTAACAAATTAAATAACAAGCAAATCCATGGGAAAATGGCATATCAGGGGAAGTTTCACTTTTATTTAAGAATTTGTTCAGTGTTTCTAATAGATGATGCTGTCAATGCTGGTTTTGTCGCCATGATGCTTTACAATAGAAATAATGAGAGTGCTCGATCAGTCGTGGTAATGAGCGACTAGACGAGCTGAAAGCAGAGCATTGTGCTCATCAGCTCAGCGGTAAAAGCCAGCGGAAGCACTCCAAAAACACAATGTCGCTAAAAATACTCTCTACAGGTTTCTGGGTGTGATATAGGAAGAACAGTAATAAACTGATGACGCAAATTGAACTGCATACAAAATAATTTTCTGCAGGCCTATCCCAGCATATACAAAACATTTGTAGAACATTTGTACAACGTCGGCCCGACTTCTTCGACGTTGGTCCAGAATTGTACAATTGTTATACGAATGTTTTGTGTGTACTGGGATGTTACAGTGTACCTGGCTACCTGCATTCTGTGACTTCGTTATGTTATACGTTAAATGTCATTTTAAACAGCTCGCGATAACTGTAAATCGCGCGGTGAAAAAATAACGCTGATAGCAATAGCGCGATAAATTGCCTGTATGTGATAGGTGACTATATCATGACCTCACAGCAAAGCATACACATCTTCGGATAAGGCGGATTTATCGCGCGGTATTTCTGAAACCATCAATCTGAAATTATCGCGCAATACAACGGTTTGTTGCGTCGCACTATGTGAAGGGACTGATGTAAAATAAGCAATATCGATTCTATCGCAATATTTTCTATCACGCTATTTAGTTATCACGGAAATAAAAAAAATTCGGGCTTTAGGCCACCTTTGTGCACATATAGGCTAAACTGGACCAGGAGAACCTCCTGAGGATGGTGAGATGAATGAGATGACACTGTCCTCCAGACACAAGATTCAAAATTCGAGCCCTGGCGGTCTGAGGCCGAGCACGCTACCTCTCGGTCACGGAGGCTCCCCACAATACTGAGTTTTGCACGTGGATGGGAAGAAACATTTTTGTTTCTTTCAAACCGCCGAGACCGGGAACCGAACCCCGAGCTCTAGCGTGAAAGGCAGCGGTGCCAACCACTGTCCTAGGGCCCCCCGCCCAGTTATCACGGACTGTGTAAACAAGCCTTTAACCAATAAAGCGCTGAAACATTTTTATGTCGACCAGGAGATCAAAGGGTTACTGTCAAATCGAAATCATCATAAATATCTTAGCTAGCTCATTCCGCTTCATTTGAATACCTATGTTATGGGTCTGCGGCCATTATAAATATTTTACTCTTCCAGTGCGGGGATCGACTTTAGACGTCAGAATCTGACGTCTGTAGACGTCAGATTCTGACGTCTAAAGTCGGTCCTTGCACTGACAGGGCTTTCTTCAGGAGGTTCTCCTGGCCCAGTTTAGCCTATATGTGCACAAAGGTGGCCTAAAGCCCGATTCATTTCATTTCATTGCTCAGGAGTGGAGCACTGTTTCAAATACTTTTCAGTCGTTGATGACGCTAAGCTGCTCTGCAAAGGCAAATGCAGTATCTGCTTACTTGTAAAGTAAGCAGATACTTTCTGTTAGCTTTGCAGAGCAGTATAATCGGATCTGGGTGTTATCTGGTTGATGTAGAAAAAAACCTCTTTCAGAAATACACATTAGTTACTTTTGACTTTTTATATAATAATAGCCATCGCTGCTGTAGGGAAAAACAACATTAAGTTGTTTTCAAGCATAGAAACCGGTGAGAATAACAAAGTATACCCAACGCTGAGGCAATGCTGGCTAACTTCCCAAACGTTGGCCCACCATTGCTTCATCAGTATGTCAATACTGTCTCTTACGTGTGAACAGGAAATCTTTTCACCGGTAGAACGACATAAATCCCTTCATGGCGGCGATGGCTTTTTCTATCAGCAGCTGCCGCTGATTCTTTAGAAGCTGTAAAACCCACTAGAAGCTCTTAACGCCGTTTGTCCGCGCTCTCATCTCACCATTACACGTGACACACCAACAGATATTGGGCCAACGTTGGCCGGGTGCATGTAGGTCCGTGAGAAAACAACTTGTTATTGCTTACTGAATAATAATTGCATCAGCCAGTCTTAACACGTGTGCCGCTGAATTGCTGTTTGTTGTTTTAGATTCATTTAAAGCTGGAAATGCTAATGCAATTTCCAGCTTTATATGACGAAATTATCACCATTCACGAAAAGCAAACGCGTCCCAAATTGAATAATTTGATCATCTTCAGAGCATCTATCACAAACTATTTTATCAGCTCAACGGTCTTTTCCTTGATTTGATGCTCGAAAAGGTATGACTCATATACCTCAGAAAATACGAGACGTTAATCCAATGTTTGATTAATGCTGGACCGACGTCTAAATAATCAACGTCTCTTGTCGCCTGGGAAAGGCCTATCAGCACTGATGTCAACCATAATGGTGTATTTTTTAATTATAACATATTCAGCACTACACATCACAAACGAACTTGGATGTGGTTCGCAGGTGAGTGCACTCTATAGTTAAATTTATTTGATCAATTTTGTCCGCACGATTATTTATCTGTATTTATTCAAGCAAAACTATTATTTTTAATATGAGCCTACAGAAGTGTGGTGCATGTTGTTGTCTGTTTTACCTAATATTCTATGCCGTTTTGAAAAACTACGTTATGCAATGTTGTTCATTTGCCTTGATAATGGAAATAAAAGAATATGATGACCCCCGAAGCATGTTGTCTTCACCGCTGACCCATCATTAACTCAACATTTGATCAACGAATCTTGTTTAGTGGGTAGAGCAAACACACAATTAAACACACTTTCATGTCATCGTCTATATACATCTACCTGAATGAAGATAATATTTTATTGATTACCTCTTATAAAACACCCATGCAGCGTTCTCGGTTTCAGACGGTTAGTGCTCGAGGCCTGTGGCTGGAGGTCATTGTCATCTGATTATAAACTCACTGACTTCAGGAGTTTCCCTCTTTGCCCAGTTTAGCCTGCATGTTTTCAAAACATTTCGTACTCTAATTGGTTGTATATATCGGATGTCTTTTTTGTTAAAATCGGGTCCCACTTTGTTTTGTGTGTAACAATCGGCGGGGCTGTCTTTTTTATGATAATGTGGTGTCCCTTTCTTGGTGCTGAAAATGGAGTGTCAGTATCTTTTTGTGACAATTGGGTTTCATTTTGTTGTGTGTGACAATGAGTGGCGCAATCTTTTTTGCATAATATAATTATAGTGTCACGTTATTCTTTATTTTTTTTTCTATTCCAATATCCAGTACATACATACATACAAAACCGGCGAAAAATCATTAATTACCAAAAATAGCAATCTATATAATACATGTAGGCTAGATGTCGCGTTCTTGTTTATTACGCTAAGGTATCATTATCCTTTTGTGACAATCGGGCTTCATTTCATGTTTGCGAGAATCACTTATCACTTTTTCGCGACCGTTATCTTTTCTGTGACAATTGGACACCACTTTCTTGTGTGCGACAATCGGGTTTCCCTTTATTGTGCGTAAGAATATAATAGTGTCACCAGTAATGTTGGTCACATGAATTTTATTACAAAGGTGATGGTTCTATTAGCATCTAACACAGTGGCCGGATAAATAGACGTTAATGGAACACATCAAAATTATTGTTGCAGTTTAGCAATCTCGCACATCAATCATGGTGTTAATTAGTCCACCACCCCGAACGAGGTGAAAGCAAACATCGCCCTCATTCAGCGCCAATCTAGGTGGTGTCGCTACTGTCACGGTGGGAATATAGTCCAGGTGAAAGATTCGAGCGCCGAACCATCCTATAAAACTTCTGTCTCTGATAAAGCCAACACTGGTCCCATCAAACACAAGACGATGAAAAAATGCTGATTTAAAGTTGGTCCAGCGTCTACGACGCTGGTCCAACATTAAGCCAGCATTGTTTCAACGCCTTGTGTTCGCTGGGTGGTGTTTTGAAAGGTTTATAAATATGTTCATGGCACACGATCACCTACACACATCACTGCTATCTATCAGCCCCATCGCGCGAATCCTGGCGTGCAAAGCCAAAAGGTAGTATCTGCTTACTTTCCAAGTGAACAGATACTACCTTTTGGCTTTGCAGAGCCAATCAGTGTGAAGCGCTGAGTGAATAGACAGAGGACGACATTAATGTATCTGGATCGATTTGTCAAGTTGGATCATTCACCATGCAATGTTCATCAAGCAAACCCAATGCGTTGAACCATTGTTGTTTTAATGATGGTCCACCGTCGTAGATGCTAAAACAGCACAGGCTCAACAAGTTGTGGTTGCTGGGTGGGGCGATTTTATAATTGTGTTTTCCATATTTTATTATGTGTGTGTATCTATATCTAGGTAAGAATGCTGGACAATTATGCACATAGTGTAAACTTTACCAGTAAATTATTCACTATATAGCATAATTTTGGTCTCATTGTACTCCGTTTACAAAGGTATGAATTTGTCGTGGGTGGTTAAATTTAATGTTCACATGTCAAGTTAATTGATAAAATAATACTAGACTTCTAAAATATCTGTGTTTATCCCATATATTGGAAGATTTAGAAGCACTGTTTTGCATACTTTTTATTGGCCCACCAAAGAGACAGGAGCTGGGTGGCCGTGCTGGAATCAAACGCGGAACCACTCAACAATTGAGCTACCAAGACAGTCATCAATATTTTCAGACGATGTTTATGGTTTTCAGGTGAATTTCCATCACTTTTCTGGCGTGGTTTATAGATTGATGTTAATCCTCCTGTCATCTTCCTCATATAATGTGTCCCTCTTGCAGTCCTTATGGGAGCTGCACATGTAATGTGTGTGGGTCGAATAAAATTATTATTGAGAGGTAAAAATGAAATGAATGGGGGTTTAGGCCACTTTTGTGCACATATAGGGTAAACTGGGCCAGGTGAACCGCCGAGGATGGTGAGATGGATGAGATGACACTGCCCTCTAGACACAGCATTCGAAATTAGAGCCCTGGCGGTTAGAGGACGGGCACGCTACCACTTGGTCACGGAGGCTCCACACAATACTGAATATTTTACGAGTGAGCTAGGAAGAAACATTCATTGAAACCTGAATGACAGAGCGGGGGACGAACTGGCTCTGTCCGACTTTCCAGACAGGCAACTTTAAACACTGCACCAGCACCAACACTGTGATATCAATAATCTGAACACGGTACCAGGAGACAATAATAATAAATGTAGTTTCAAATTATCTGGGCTAAAATTAAGAATATCACAGTACCCTTATCTGAAATGTAAAAATGAGCACGTTATTAGTGGTGAAGGTCTGACGAGGTGATTAAAATCCTTGTCAGATACTTTCCCATCAACCACAAGACGTTGAATCAATGTTAGTTAATGTTGGCCCAGCGTCTACGACGCTGGCCTAGCATTAAAACAACATTATTTTAACGTCTTGTGTCACTGGGTCCCCTCCCCCCCCCCACACATACAGTAAGTCGGTCAGAGTTGGGATTTCACCTTGAGATTTTACCTGCCTTCCGAGGCATTATATTACTCGTTGCCACTACACCTACTTTATTTTTGTGCCCTCAGAAAGGAAATATTTCACAACACAATGCGGAAAAGTTGAAGTATAGAAATAAGGCAAAATTTAGAAGAAATGTGCTTATTGCGCGAAGTAACAAAATTTAATTTCCATGCATTTACCTCACATATTTCACTTTCTTTTGATGGATTCACTCAATTTAACGAGCGCGACTAAAACAAATGTCTAGTGCCCACCTCCAGGTTTTAGGCTATATTTGTACACATTCGGGATAAACTGGGCCAGGAGAACCCCAATGAGGATGGTGAGATGCGAATTTGGAGCTTCGAGACCTGGCAAAGTATCCTATGACCTACCTTTCGCTCATGGATGCTCCCTACAATACTGAATCTTTTACCACCGGGATAATCATTTTTGTTTCTTTAAGACCTGAATATCGAGAGTGGCGAGCGTATCACGGTTTGGTGGTCGGTAGTGTCAATCACTTCACCAGTGTTAGTTAATCTTAATACCATCTTAACCACTCGTAAAATAATGTCATCTAATCGTGCATATTTGTAAGGAAACTAAAATGAATTGATTGGTGAGTGATCGTGTCTATTCCCAGAACCATTGTACTTTATCGTAACAGATCTTATCATATCTTAACTGATCGCCGAAAT
Source organism: Flabesymbios commensalis (assembly GCA_964017125.1). NCBI lineage: Eukaryota > Metazoa > Annelida > Polychaeta > Terebellida > Flabelligeridae > Flabesymbios > Flabesymbios commensalis. The sequence goes on along the minus strand of OZ024909.1, from coordinate 29,366,940 downwards.
TCTTGACATTTTGCTCAAATTAAACCTAAACTCGTGTGATCATATATAGAAAATCGCAGCCATCATTTGGGTAGCACATTTTACACGATCATTTTGCAATGAAGTTGGCATATGGGTCGTAAAACATTGCACACTGATCTTTATCTAGTGGGACCATCAGGCAGCTACCCGGTAAACACGACACATTGAACCGATGCTGGTCCACGCTGGCCCAACATTAAGCCATTGGATCAACGTATCGTGTTTACTGGGTAATCATTGTCAGTTTACTACATAGCCTAGGACAGGAGTACTTGTAGACCCTTGTGCCATCTCAATTTGGGAATCGATACAGACATAGTCCACTCCATGCAAATCACATGCAATGATTTTCGCTCTCCCCTGATTTTCTCATCCTGGCATTATAGCAGGAAGGCTACTATACGGAATCCCCTGCTATGACAGGATGGTTTTTCCGTGCTGTGAGATTCCTTCCCCAGAGAGTGCTGATGTTTAGATCAAACGGTGGCTCGCCTATGGGTCAGCGTCTTATACGTTGGCCCAACATCTAGCCAAGCATTGGCGACTCACTGTACATGTATTTTCTGTCCCAATTAGTCACAAAATGGACGCATTGTCTGTACATTTGATGTGTGGCTATTGATGTACCGTTTTTTTTGTCTGGAAACTGGGCAGGTGTTCTAACAGTGACAGCGACCTAGATCTAAGGCATGTGATTGGTCGAGATGGCCATCTCGACCCAGTCACATGACTAAGAACTGGGTCGGTCGCTTTGACAATCTTGCTCTAGACTCGTCCGTCTCGGGGCTGATTTGCTGTTTGATATGGGATGTCGTTGTAATTAGCAGAGGTAATCACTGGTAATCAGCTGGCTAGCTCAAATGGCAGACTCTGGTCATTATTACCATGACCACCCATAAAGTGCTGACCTGTAAAGGCAAAGCAAACACCAGTAAGTGCTTAGGTTTTTATTAAACAGTTACTGTTGTTTGCCTTTGGACAGCAGAGTGTATCGTATGATAAACAACGTTTCCCACGGTGGACTACTTAAGTTTCAGGGTAGATTTCATAACACAAATCTGTAAATAACTGATCACCTTTATGCGAAAATTGGGATGTAAACTCCACCCCCTGACCAATTTAACAACAGTGTTGATGTCGGCACGAGTACGCGATATCACATAGTAAACACGAAACATTTGCATAACATTTATGCAAATCGTCGACGTTGGTCCAACATTGCATAAATGTTATAGAAATGTTTTGTGTTTACTGTGCACGGATCAGCTCAGCGTCAGGATTGATGTAATACCCAGTGATTAAAAGAAAGAGCACTAGCAGTGAGTATCATAGATATCTTATGTACAGTGCGCCAAACTGTTCAAAGACCCGTAGATTTCAGCAGTGTGAACTATCCCTGAAAGAGCAATAGATTGTGCCTCGAGTCCGGGCTTCCATTTATCCTGATATTGCCTGAGATTGCCTGAGATTGCAGATCTGGCCATAAAACCTCAATCAGTCACTCAAAGGTAACCTGGGATAGTGCAGGCCTAATATATAATTCAGACTCACTTGTTGCATGCACTTCCAGGACCATGCTCGATAACAAATATTCTAGTCCAAACAAATATCCCCGAGCCAATGATACATCGATTGCATGCCCTTGGGATATTAGTGTATCTACCACTTTGTATTATTATGACGAGGTTTGTGTTTTTTGTGCCTTTTCAGGGTATTTACCAATGTGTCCATCACACAAACATCATAAACGTCATAAACCAGGAGGCTTCATAAAATATAGAAGAGTATAATAATCTAGCCATGCATATCCGTGAATGACGCTTATGATTGTACCACGTAATACCAAATAAAAATTTCAAGCCATGAACAATAAAGTGATAATACATTGCAATATCAGGTTATCGTATATGGTATAGGTAATTGGAGTATAGTATCCTACTATTTAATATATGTTTAACATAAATAGCCATGGGTATTTACGTAATGGATTGACATCACAAGTCAAGAACGAGTATTTTCTAATTTGTTAGGCTTAAGACCGTTCAGCTAATGTAAATTGAAATGGAAAATGAGTTATGTATAAACGATGATATAAGGGTGGGATGACTGGGCATGCAGATTATTTACTAACAGTCTTTTCCTTCACCCACTCGACATATTTCTAGACAACCGAAAACTTGGGGTTTTGCTGTGCGACTGAATCCTGAAAAGTTATTCAATTACATTCAATGAAAGCACCGATGTATATACATGATCTGCATAAGCACCATTTCCGAACGCATATGTCGGGAAAGGTCACTGACTATCCCCACCCATGGAGGATGATCACAAGGCTGAAGATTATTTAGAGTGGTTGTTTATCATGTTTTTGACCAGTGACTGCGTATCATGCATTAAAATATTGAATATATTTGAAAATAGTATTGAAAATATTAAATATTGAAATATACTGTAACACCCCCGGTAATTGGGCAACGTTACTCTGTATTATCAGTACATCGATATCATTTACATAGTAAAGTTGACTCACTTGAATTCTATCCTTATCCTTGATTATATTTGTATATAACATTATGAATGAATCAATGAAATATCAATGAAATTATCCGGAATAACTTTCAATATTACACAAGATTAGAATTGCTGATGCATTTCTTGTCTTGTGTAATATTGGAAGTTATTCACTTTTCTATCAGCTCTATTTATTAGCATTGTTGTTGTATTCTTCAACTATAATCCTGCTGGCTTAACCCGAGTAGATGAGTCATGAGCTGTCAATTAGTGCTTAGTGTTGCCATAAATCAAGTCAAATTCGTCCCTTCGGATTTGAATGACGTAACAGAAACACCACCTATGGTTACTGTATTGTGTTACACATGCAATATTAATGTCAAAGATCGAGAACAATTATCAGATGCATTGTGTTGTGTGTAGTGATTGGTCTGACAGCTCAATTGGATTTATTACGCGGATTAGACGGCATATAATCAGATAATAAGGCTAATTGTATCAATAAAATTAAAGATATAATATGAGAAAGAAAATTAAATTTAGTTTTCCATCTAAATAACTTCCAGTGAGTAAAAATTATTTAGATTTATTAACCCTTTATCTCCTAAGTTTGGGAATTGTTTTACAAATCCATGTCTATCCTTTATGCATACTTTAACCCTTTCAGCGTGGGGACCGTCTTTATACGTCAGAATCTGAGGTGTGTAGACGTCAGATTCTGACGTGTGTAGACGTGAGAATGACCGTAGACCCATAACATAGGTATTCAAGTAGCTAACTAAGACTTTTATGATTACTTTAAATTAAAAAAGCTTAGTCTCCATGGTTTGAACAAAAATAATTCAGCGTTGTAAATGGAGAGGGCTGTTCCATTTCAGATTCAAGTACGCACAGCTGGTTTGGATTCACCACATATATTTTGTTGTGTAACTCTACATGCATGGTTTTCTCATCCTGTTACTTTGTCCTACGTATGACTTCCAGCTTATTTTGTCACTCGTAGTGCTCACATAATTTTACTGAGCTCCTATGTTTGTATGAGGTTTTGGACGTGAGTTTTATTGATAACAGGTAACCGAAATAAAGATTTTAAACAGGTCGTTCCACGGACAGCATCCTGACAGATTTAGGTTGAAAATAGGTTTTTTTTATAATAGTACAGTATAGTGTGAGACGCATGACATCAGAGGTTTTTCAACTACTTCGTCTTTATACCTTCCTTCGGATACGAAGATAGATTGTGTCGTAACCCCGATGTAATACATTATCAATCAATCTACCAATCAATCAATCAATCAAGAAAACTTCTATGGTGCCTATATCATCAGCGGACCCAGCTCAGAGGCGCACAAATCCTTAGCGTGATCATGTGTCATAATCGAGGCCAAAGTAGGTTCGTCAACAGGGAGCCGGGCTGCTGAGGGGCTAAGGTGGGAAAGCCAGGTCCCTTTAAGTTAAGTTATCTAATTTAAATTTTCACCAACTTGAAGATGTGTCTCTCTACCGCGAGCCCTAACTTCAATGTTACCCTTTTTCTTGGTAATTAAAGTCATCTTGTCGGATCAGGTCCGACAGTCAGACCACTGGTCGAACAGGAGGGGTGCGAGCAATAAAATAATTCATTATGAGGTCACCGGTTTATTAATTGCAGTGTGGAAGTTCATCTTGTCTGAGTTGTCTGAGTTGGCGAGGGAAGAGGGGGGGGGGGGAGTGGGTCTTATAACACATATGCGTATAGTACATATGCGTGATATCGAAGAGTCTGCCGGTAGCAGACAACTTGATAGATGAAGATGTGAAATTTACTCATATTTATCTAATTTCAGACCAAAAATTTATGTTTGAACACTAATTTTATTCCCAATAACTGTGATTTTAACCGGCTTCTAATTAAACATTCAATAAATAAACAGCTTCTAATTCAATTTAGACATTGAACCAACATTGGTTCAACGTGTAGTGTTTGCTGAGTAGGGCCCCCGCCCATAAAGTACCCAATTTAGACAAGCATATACATTGGCCCAACGTCTTCGACGCTAGTCCAACACTAACCCAACAATAGGTCAATATCTAGTGTTTGCTGGGATATCCACCAAGCCATCGTTGGGTGAATTGATGGACAGCTGGGTAATTATGACCATCCGACAACACAAGGCGTCGAATCAATGCTGGTTTATTGTGGGCCAGCGTAGGAGACGGTGGACCAACTTTAAAACATCATTAGTTCAACGTCTTGTTTTCGCCCAGAAGTTAGTCCACCACGAAGACTTTGTCAGCTACCAGCAAAACACGGGGCGTTGGCCCAATGTTGGGCTGATGTTGGTCCAGCGTCGTGGACGATGGGCCAAAGTCAGCCCAACATTGGGCCAACACCTAGTGTTTGCTGGGCTGTGTTACTCTAATGAAGTTTTGTACCAAACGTTTGTTCAATGTGTGCGCAACATTTATGATGTAGCATCTCCACTTTGGAATCGAGCCCATGCAAACGGAGCCCTACTCCATACAAAACACATGCAATGATTGGCGCAATATCCCCCTAATTTATGCGTGTTTATGGAAACCATGCACAACGAGTCCTAGTGCTTTAACTGTAGGGCCTACCCCAAACAGTGATATAACTCATGAAAGTCTAGGTCAAGTTCAAAGATGGGTGACCTTGACCTATTTTCCAAGGCTACAGAGGCTAATAAATTCAATTTGTATTACTTCGATACTAATACCAGTGATCCATATGACGAAACTTAATGTCAAGTTCAAAGATTTATGACCTTGATATATTTATCAAGGTCACAGAGACCGATAAAAAAATATGTGTCATGAATATAATATTTCCACACCTACAATGTGTATTACTTCCATATTAATAGCAGCGATCCATATGATGACACTCAAGGTCATGTTCAAAGATGGGTGAGCTTGACCTATTTTTTTCAAGGTCAAAGCTAATAAATGAAAATAATTGTCACTATGATATATCCACATCTGCAGTAATTTGCATTATTCATTTCATTCCATTAAAGTGGTACATCTAATGAAACTAATCGTCAAGTTTACACATTGGGTGGTAGGCTAAGATGTGTTTTGGCACGCGACGGAGGCATACTCTCAACGCCTATATGCGTCGAATCTCTTGTAGTTTGCATAGGCCTATGTTGTGATTTTGTTCTGTGCCGGCAGCCATCGAGCATGAGACGCACTGCAAACCACGGACCATATTTTAGGTAGAAGAAAGAACTCAATTACGAAAGTACATTGGGATCTACGAATCTATCTAATTTCGTTCTGTCTTCTTGGATGTGCTCCAACTATATATCCTACCCTATATGTTAGTTTAACGTTGGCTCAACTAGCATAGGGTACTAGTATACGCCTGATGCTTGTCAAGTCGACGTATTTGGTGCCATTCCTATAAACTGAATAATTGTGTCGATGTATTTGGTGACATTCCTATACAATGAATAATCGAGTCGGAGTAGTTGGTGTCAATCCTATCAGCTGAATAAGCATTTCTGTCAACAAATGTTCGAAATTAAATAAAAAATATTACCACTTACATCGTGTCAGCAGTTACTTAATTAAATTAACATAGAACATGATTATATAAACTGTGTAGACCATTGACTGTGGTATCGGCAATCCAATCTGCTGATCACTAAAACTCCCCTAGTATATGCGGCCTATAAATTGTCCAAAGACATGTTGAGTTCAGTAGAGCCTCTATGGCAATCTGTTCTGCTCCTAAATCCCTTTACTGTGATCATGTCATTTGGAAACAGCAGTATAATTATAGGGTTCCATGTCTCGCAAACTGAGGGTCCCAATATTACCTCATCTTCCATAAACATATGGAAAAGTAGGGGAATCAAAAAGAAAATATATTTAAAGCGGTTCTGTAAGTGGTTCTCATGGCTCAGCTCTTTAAAAAAACGCTTAAATTTAGTAGTTTTAGATTGATTTTCACACATTTGTGGCCATTACGTAACTGCATCTATATCCAAAGGGGAATGTGGCGCTGTTTGATTAAATAATGATCTTATTACATACACGTCTCATAGCGTACCATGCTTCCTCGGACAATACATGCTAACAATGAACGAGGATGCATTGTATGCTGGCAAACGCGTTTGTAATTAATTAATTATTTAATTTTTCAGTTTACTGCCAGGATAAATTCCCTTTTGGAAATGAAATGTATCGGGCTTTAGGCCACCTTTGTGCACATGTAGGCTAAACTGGGCCAGGAGAACCTCCTGAGGATGGTGAGATGAATGAGATGACATTGTCTTCCAGACACATGATTCGAAATTCGAGCACTGGCGGTCTGAGGCCGAGCACGCTACCTCTCGGTCACGGAGGCTCCCAACAATACTGACTTTCACACGTGGATGGGGAAGAAACATTTTTGTTTCTTTGAAACCGCCGAGACCGGGAACCGAACCCCGAACTCTGGCGTGAAAGGCAGCGGTGCTAACCACTACCCTAGGGCCCACTTTTGGTGATCATGTCATTTGGAAAAAGCAATAGGGTTCCATGCCTTGCAAACTCGGGGTCTCAATATCACCTCATCATGTATGGATTCTGACGTAAACCCCCAATCAGTCACTCAGATGCAACCTGCATTGCAGGGGTAGATTTTACCATACATGGTAAAATCTCCCCCTGTATTTTTGTATATTAAGAAAGTAGCAGCGATAAAGCAATTAATTTGACCAACAAGAATCGTCACAAAATCTCATGCAAATGCAATCCCAGCCAACAAGAAAAGGCGACACTTTGTTGGCCTAGTGTTGGACCGTGCCCCAACAATAAACCAATATTGGGTAAACGTCTCTGCTGCAGTGTGACAGTCAGAAATGTAAATAATGGAATACAATCTATCATCATCAGTGATCGCGAGTTATGAATATTGCATAACTGTAGGAATTCAGCTATATAGGCGATGATTTGATCTCTTCCGGATATAATAGAGTATAATAGCCAGTGTAGTTGTAAGAGTATGCCACTTTGTGAAGCCGCAGGTACACCCTCTCAATTCCAAGGTAATTATATATTATATCACTGTATGTTTACTTAGATTATAGGCCTAAGTATTGAAAACAAAATCGATTATCATACAAGAACAATCGTTAATCATATATCTTATGATTGTTAATGACCGGTGATGTAATAACAATTAACCTCTACAACGTTGAGCTGAAAATTTGTTGTACAAACCATGGGGACCAAAAGGTTTTTTCAATTTAAAAACGTCCTAAATATCTTGGTTAGCTGGTATCGAATTTAGGCGTTAGAATCTTACTCTTTCATTGCGGGATCTCTAAAGTTGATCTTCGCACTGGAAGGGTTAATCAACGTCTCCGACATTGATTAATTGTTGTGACGTTGATGCAATGTTGTACTGGCAACCGTCATCATCCTCACCAAGACAAACAACGACAACGCATTTTCCAATCAGCATAGAATCAAGGCAGTCGGAGAACTTGAAGCGCAACACCGGAAATTGCTCGCCACAATACATTTACAGTGCACTCGCACATTTTCATCTGCTGTCTGACAATGACTGAATCTCGGCCAGTCTCTCTGCGGTCTCGCGGGAAGTACACAGGATGTCATTCGCCTCTCGTTCGCTGGTGTTTATTCGGTGATTTAGAGTTGTGATTTTTCAGCTGCAGCTGTTGTTTGAGTGGATAAAGGGGACACCGTCCATCAAATGACGACCACTGGCGCAGGAAACGTGCACTAAATCAGCTGTAATCGTCAACCCAGTTTGTGCTATACATGTATATTGAGGTTTTACGACGGTATCTGTCGTTTTCTCGGATGAGTATTAGCATAATTATTGTATAATGTGTTATTATCTCAAAAGACTCGCAGCTCGTCACATTGCTTCTCTAATTTATTGCGTACAGTTGGTATCAGGCAGTGAGGGCAATATCGTAAAATAACGTCTGACATGATAAAATTATTCCCTGCATAAGAAGGTGGCCTAGTTTAGCCTATATCGGCACAACGGTGGCCTAAAACCCCATTCATTTCATTTTATTTTGTATAAGCAGGTAGATTTAGGCATGGCTGATCGCTGGCGTCTCCACATAAATGAGCAGCGATAAAACAATTAACGAAAACAAGAATCATCACAAAACTCCCAATCCCAGCCAACAAGACGTTGCGATCCTTTTTTATGGCGATACCTTACCTCTTTTGCAAAGACTAGAATCCAAATCAAAATTTTAACTGAAGCTTAGTTACAGAGATTATCATAGCAAACACAAAACATTTGCATAACATTATTGTACAATGTCGGCTCAACGTCTTCGACGGTGCTCCAACATTGTACCCATCTTATACAAATATTTCGTGTTTACTAGGATTTTAAATCCGGAACAAGTCTGGTATTTTATCCCCTAATTTAAATAACAGCTGAATAACGGCGGTGATTGGCTGATCTCGTCATGTGACAAAAAAAACCACTCTTCGATTGGTCGGGTAAAATACTATATACTTGGTCCGTAAATCCTGAGTACTGGGAAACAGAGAAACCTGGCAGCTTCAGTCTCATTTGCATGAATAAATGTCGTAAAAGGAAAAAAACACCAAGATACATTACACTATCCAGGAAAACACCTTATTTTCCACACGAAGCTATTTTATTGTTGTTACAACGCCGGGGACAGGAAATAATGTTGTGTTGCATCTTTGTGTTTGTACTGGTGTTACAGTCCTGCTGTGCTCATGGACGCGTCCTATAATTTCAGACCCGAACAGACATAGTCCGAGTTTGACATGAAATGCATGGTTCAGAGATTGACAGCATAGCAAAAGCTGTGGTTTTCTATGCTGGTGGTCAGTGTACGCTGAGACCAAAAATTTCATGAAAAATGTGAGGGTGGCCGTATTTAGATGATAAATTCACCTATGAAGACAGGGCTTCAAGTCCCCACGTTGAGGCATTATCCTAATGAGATGTACATCTGTCATTACAGAATGATATATAAATAATTGATCAAACAATGACGCAGTAATTCATTGCGCAATCGATCGGATGCGCACCGTATTTTTGGGGCACAACTTTACGAATGGCAATGATTACAGACTCTGTATCGCACACAGAGTCTGTTATTACGGACTAAGACAGACATAGAGTAACTGATCTTTCAGAAAATATTGTTGAGTACTTCTTTAATAAAACTATCAAACACGAGGCTCTGTGTCATATAATTCGATTCATATAATTCGATTCATATAAGTCATAATGTCGCATTTAAAGAAATTACTTTTTGTGTCTTTTGAAACGGCTCAGGTGTGGCAAACATTCATATTGTAAGGATATACGTCTTACTTGTCCGCTCGCTGTTGGAATATGCCTGCCAAGTGTGGCACACAGGTCTTACTGTGTCAGATTCTGACCGACTAGAAGGGATACAGAAGAGGGCAATGAAGATCGCATTCCCAGAGCTGCCATACGAATGCGCCCTCACCCGTGCCAACATCAACACCCTACACTCGCCGTTTTTTTAGAGGTATGTTGTCCCCCACACATAAACATCACCATCTACTGCCTCCTCCACGTTTGGTGTCTCAATTTTCAAGAAGAAGGCACAATTTCCCGCACCGATAACAAGAACAACAAGATACCAACGTACGCTTATACCATATGGCCTGGCCCACTGGCAATAACTGCATGAAAATAAATTATTGTTTTAAACTATTTATATTATAAGCATGTCTAATTTATTACACTTTTACACTGCTTATGTTTTAATAATACGTCAATCATTTTAATATTACCTATTATTACTATTTAATTATTAACTACTATTATTTATTACTATTTATATTAACTTTTACTATGCTATGTTGTAATGTAATTCAACTTTTAGTTGCCAATAAATGTTATTATTATTATTATTATTATCTGACACACAAATGAGTGGCACATATGACTCTCTGGCTGTCATCGAAGAATGTTAAGCAGTTTTAAGAAGCAGCGCTGCTGCATCGATCTTTTAGAAAAAGTTGTTTGGTGCTTCTTTAATTAAGAAAGTCTCAAGCACGTCTTCAAAAGTGCTGCGTCATTATGACGGCCAGCAGCAATACCGTGCAAAGCCAACAGGCAGTAACTTCTTACTGTCCAAGTAAGCAGTTACTGCCTCTTCAGTTTTACCTGACATAACTTAGGCCCATATTCACTTACAAACATCACTCGTTGTTACTTGATATTTCTCTTGGTACATTCGTGGGCATAACAAATCCACTTATCACATGTATACTTTTTCCGTGTCGGTTACATCATATAGTTAATGGATAATGAGAAAACAGAGTGGGCGTATACCCGCCATCCAGCCAACATTGCGTCAAGGCTTATCGTTGCCATTATCCAAACCTAGGCCATCTAACGACAGAAACACCATATTTCGCCATTCATATAAAGCTACTTGCGAACGGCTCCTTCAAGAGAACGAATTAAGCAGCATTAAGCCGAACCAACCAGAATGATAAAGAGCTTAGTTAGTAGCAGCCAAAGCTGAGATTAAAAGAACATAAAGCTATGTGTCGATAAAGCGAATATTCCTGTGCGTCACGATATGCAAAATGGTAAAGCCAGTGAAGATAAAAATATCTTGTCTAATGCCAGATGAGCGGGAATTAGTCCTGTCATGTGTGTGATCCACTTGGATATGAAAGGGTGTAGCTACCGCACTCTGGCAGATACACTCTTTCATATCCAAGGGGACGACTCTTTGACGTTGTATTATGTTGTTGACATTGTTTCTGACTGGAAACGTATGGATTTAAGATCAACCATGTTATTCTAATATAATATTCATATATCGTATCATCTCACTTGTTTGCATTGTCAGAAATTCTGTTGTCTAATCTGTGTTGTGACACGTGTCTTTTAGCGGGCCCTCAAAAATGTTCTGGTTTCACTGGTTATCAAACAATGTGACCGAAACCAATGCGGAGCCAAAGTTGGGCCAACATTACAAACGTCTGCCCAACCTTGGATCAGTATTGGGCCAATGTAGTTCAGTGCCTGCGAGTATAACGACAGAATGTCGCGACGTCACAGAGAATTATGGAAACAGTATCCCGATAGTTTTGTTATCGACAATCAAATATTGATGCTGCCTATAGTGCTGAATTAAAGGTACCCACATTGCTACCAGTATTTTTAACATGTAAGCTAGAATACAAGTGTCACCAATAGTTAGCAGCTCCTAAAACGTGATTTTGGCTTTTAACCCTTTGACTTCCAGGCTGGAGTGCATGCCAGGATCCAGATATACTGGTGTAGGAGTTCTATTTTTCGTCATTTGAAGCTGGAATTGCTAACGCAATTTCCAGCCTCAAATGACGAAAAATACATAAATGTAGTATATATTTGACGAAAATTTGTGTCATTTTATGGTTACGTTCATTGACGAATGACGACGGAAATTTCCGTCATGTATGGTAGTGAAAAGGTTAATAAAGATTATAGAGAACTTTATTTCCACATATTGTAAACAAACTATTAGCATAAAACATCACAAGTCCAGCCCATACGTTTAACCTGTCATTCAATAGAATGGTCATGCATCATACTAATCAGAGCTGCATGATCAATTCGCTAAGTTTAATATAAATAAATAATATTAGCTTATACTGCTCCAATATATATAACTTTTACATGTGTCGATAATAAATAAAATGACTTCATTGATCTAAATGGAAAAAAACAGTAGTTAACAATGCGATACATTAGCAAAGCTGTGGACAGACCTGTGGGCGCGCCAGAACTATTAATTTATGCTGTAGTTTACTGTAAATACTGTGATTTTGAACGCATTTCATTATACTATATTTCTCGCTGACCTCAACTTTTGACAATATCTTGCCGCTAAAATACCACCAGAATGACAAACACAAAAGTATCAGATACTAGGAGCAGCTAGGATATGTTGAGAAATGTATTGAAGTGTCAAGTGAATTGAAATTAACAATGTTTTTTTTTATAAAAATCGCAATAAGTCTCAGGAGTGAATAAAATGGGTTGAGAACAGCATAAAATTTACCAATGTCTGTGGGATTGGTGAATACCGCGTAGTGAGTGTCTACACATGCTGGCGCCCTTATCACAGTGACGTCTTAAACACTCTTGATTCTAAAAAGTTAAAATTGTAATATATAACAATGCCCATTTTAGCATATACAGAATATAATAATTTTTTTATACTGTCCCATATATGAGAAGCTAAAATCAACCTTACATTGTGAGATTTTTTTCTTATCAGGTTATCATGGAGAATATTTTCAGTGTATCAAATTATTATTAAAAATGGTGTGTACATGTTGACTGGTACTTTTAATGTTACCAGAAACGAGCATTTGTTTAAATATAATATGACAAAATCTGTGACGTTCATGACAGAAACGCCCTATTTACGCAATTTGTATCCACATTTAGCCAGAAGTATAAATATATCATATAGAAAAATTGTGTTTAAACATGTATACTACTACCAAAATCCAATATAGACTGTTTTGAGCACGTACTCATTTTGACACTCTCTCAGCACATTCGTGTCCATCAACAGCCTTAGTTAGCATTTTAACATGTTAGCATTTTATATTCATGAATGCAAATCACTCATAGAGATAATCCTTCACATTATTATAAATTCTTCACCTACCGAAAATAATGTTTCCATATTATGTTCCACAGAACACGGCCCTTTAATTTTTGTTTAGTTTGATGTTTTATTTGACATACATAATATTGTTGCTGGAGTAAATACACTTTTGTTGGCAAGGGGAAGGAATTATTGTTGGATTAATTATTTTGTCGGCAAACTTGTTAAATAATTGCTGTTACAGTTGTTTATTTTTTGGTTGCGGTTGATTTGTTTTTCTCTTGGTAAATCTTTGAAATCAGCTGTACATTTAGCTTTATCCCACCTAAGGTGGGACGTCGTACCAAAGCAGTTTTAATGTCGTGCCACCGTCGTCAGCACTGGCCTAACATTAAAACAGCTTCTGCTTAGAGTTTCGTGTTTGTTGGATTAATATTGGACCACTGACGGCGACGCTGGGCCAACATTAAACCAGCAGATGGTCAATGTCTCGTGTTTGCTGACTAACTTGTCAGTTGGCAAAAGATCACACAGCAGACACAATACGTTGAATCAACGTTGTTTAACGTATTGTGTCTGATGGGCAATACGCTTATCATGTTTGTATTGGACCGGCTTTGAGAACAGCTCAAAAGCGACATATGTGAAAAATAAACATGGCTGAAAAAATATTGACATCTCCACATCTAGATTCAAATGACAGATACTAATATCAATGATTTGCGCCCACCATTGGCTGGAAAGCGAACGAGCGTCTGCAATGCTGGCCCAGGGCTTAGTCAACGCTGACCGTATAACTGCCCTCAAAGCCAGAAGACAATAGCTGTTTACTTGAGGCCAGGAGAACATCCTGAGGATGGTGAGATGATTGAGATGACACTGTCCTCCAGACACAGGATTCGAAATTCGCGTCCTGGCGGTCTGAGGCCGAGCACGCTACCTCTCGGTCACGGAGGCTCCCCACAATACTAACTTTCACACGTGGATGGGGAAGAAACATTTTTGTTTCTTTCAAGCCGCCGAGACCGGGAACCGAACCCCGAACTCTGGCGTGAAAGGCAGCGGTGCTAACCACTACCCTAGGGCCCCCGCCCATCATGAGATTATAATATCAATTTACTTAGTTTTAACAGTATGAAAAAAAAAGATGCAGCTTCAAACTTGTTAAATGCAGTTACACCTCACAGCTTTAAACACAGAATTACATCACCCACACGACTTACAAAATATAAAGGTACATTGATTGATAATTTCTGTTGTAAAATATCAGACATAATGCTAAATAGTGTATCGGGAATTCTCCTTAATACATTTTCTGACCACCAACCTTACTTTATAAATTCAAACTTAAGACGTAGAATAATAAAGCCTCCGAAGTTTATAACCATTGCTAAATATACAGCTGACAACACAGAACATTTAAAAAATGAGTTATCTAATATAAATATTACTGAAGAACTTGACATAAGTGATACTGCAGATCACAATAAAAACTATGATAAATTAAACTAATTTTATACAAAAAGCTAGAGAGAAATACCTAATTCCAAAAAAGGTAAAATTATTAAGATGTAAACTTTAAAAACGCAAAATGTATTACTAATGCGATAATCAAGTCTATAGGAATAAATTATATAAAATATTAAAAAGTACTTCACACCAATCACCAAGCTATAACACACTGGAAGGCAATTTTAAAACATATAACGTAATTATTCTAAAACAAAGTATTAAAATTGCGAAATCAAATACTACATTTCATGTTTTATTACAAAGAAAAATGATATGTAAAAGACTTGGGCATCTATAAATGAAATAATAAAAAAAAAATGTATTTGCAGATTTCTTCAAATTAGATGAACATGAAATATCGTGTAAACTAGAAATACCAAATAAATTCAATATTTTTTCCGAACATCGGTCCAGATTTATTCTATAATATAGCCCAACCACAGGGGAAATCGTATGATAATTCTTTAACTCCAACTAATTTTTCAATTAAATTTGAGCAGGTAAGAAGTCACAATTGGATGGCATCATGCACAAGACTAGTGGGCTAACCTACATTTTGATGATTTTGAGAAAAAATCGCGCAGCAACATGAAATACAGGATAAAACGAATAAATACAAAATAACACAAAAAAGTAACAAAATCAGAGACCAAATGACATATATTTTCATTGTTTTTTCTGTGGGTTAGCCCACTTGTGCATGATGCCATCCAGTTGGACAAATTATTGCTAATCTTAACAGTAAAAATAGCAGTGGAGCAGATGGCATTTAAACCATTTTTTTTTTAAATCAATAACAATAAAACCATTAACAATAATTATCAACCAATCGATAAAAAAATGCCTTTTCCTGATTTTTAAAAATATCCAAAATAATTCCAGTCTTTAAAAAAGATGATTATACTTCATTTGCTAATTATAGACCCATCTCCCTACTTCCGTCAATTTCCAAAAAAATTGCAAGCGTACTTTTTGAACAACTGAATGTTTTCTTCCAGACGAACAAATTATTCTATGAAAGTCAATATGGATTTCGACAGAAATACTCAACTAAATTGGCGGCTCTAGATCTCATAGATAATATAAATAATTCCATGGTTCAAAATAATTTCCCATTAGGCTTCTTCATCGATCTATCAAAAGCCTTTGACACTTCAGACCGCAATATACTCCTATACAAATTAAACAGATACGGAATAAAAGGTAGCCTACTTCTTTTAATTTACTAGAAAAAACTATTTAATAATCAGAGAACAATTTCAGACAAGTTTACAATTTTTAATATATGTTAATGATCTTCTAAATGCCAGCAACTTATTTCACGTATTGATGTTTGCAGATGACATTACTTTAATTAGTAAAATACAAATTAAATCTATTGTCTCGACAACTCAATAATAAACAAAGAACAAGGCAAAATAACTATTTGGCTGAAGTTGAACAAGCTTTCTATAAATATCTCAAAATCAAAATTGATGGTATTGGTGGTATCAGCATAATAAAATAACGCAATTACAGAAAAGGCAATACGAGCCATTAGCCTTAGTAAATACCTAGCTCATACTCAACCTTTACTTAAAAACCTAAATCTGTTAAAAGTTCAATACATTTTTAAATTAAAACAACTAAAATTCTATTATAAATACATCCACGAACCGCTACCCTATTATTTGCAAAACATAAGTTTTCGAGAAACTATACATAGGTATAATGCACGACATGAAAATGATTTGCAAAATCTTAGAGTAAAACACGAATATGTCAAAAAGCGTCTAATGTACAGCACACCATGCTTAATAAATAAATGCCCGTCAATTATAAAAGACTAATATCTCACACGGATTTTCAGGTTATAAAAAAATAATTAATAAATGCATATGAAATGGAATGTGACATACCTACAAATTGTTACATATGTACCACCTGATAATACATTCCAATGTGTAAAGGTGCAGGTTTTTTATAATCTGATATCAAGTCTGAAGACCTATCATCGCACTTTACATTTTACCCCCTGGTCACTGGACCTGTTCATTTATGTGCCATTTCAACCCCCCGGGGAGCATACAGTCCTGCAGCCGTTTCGCGCATTGAACTTATCGTACATATTGCCATCTCTGTCCTACCAGGTACTCATTTTCACCTGAGTCAAGTGAAGCATTTGAGAGTGAAGTGTCTTGCCCTAGGACACACCATCTTAACAATGTCCCAAGATTGAGAGGGGAGAAACATGATATTTCTCTGAAAATCCTGCACCCAGCGGGACTCGAAACCGCACGGCAGGCAGCGACATCGGCAGAGCGCCACGCTCTAACCATTGCGCCATGTCCCTCTCCATATGCATTAGTATATTATATATCCAGAATATCCCGACCTTTATATGATGGAACAATTAATATTCAATTTTCAAATTACATTTTGCTTGGCTATGAACTACATATGCATTTTAATAATAGTATATAATTATGTTATTTAGAAAGATGGATGTGCAACTTTTTATTTATGTTTTATGACTAACATTATAAAGTTGTTTTATATTTTCAGCTATTTTAAGCTGATTTGACTTTTCTGTGACCTTGCGATTACCTTGTTATGACCTTGGGGTAACACCCCTGTTAAGCACAAAATCAACCCATGTCACCATGTGTACTAAGGTTGGGATTCATCATATGTATTTGAAGTACCGGCCATTCTTCCAAACATGACAATCGTCGAGTTATTTGGTCCATTTCTGCCATATGAGAAAGGGGTGACATAAGTGTGATTTGATGGGGTATTACCTCTCTAGCCCTCATATTAACCCTATAACTTATTGGGAGTGTTTCGGCTATATTTCATGCTGGGGTCTAGGTGAGTTTCAACCACCATAGACATATCAAGTAAGGTGAATTTTAGCAACACCAACAAAAATAGGCTATTTTCACCTATTTGGAGCTGATTTCACCTTCCTGTGACCTTGAGATGACCTTGCCATGACCTTGTGGTAATACCTCTGTGAAGCCCAACCCCAACCCATGTCACCATGTGTAGTTGGGTTGGGATTCATCAAATGTATTTGAAGTACCAGCTATTGGTCCAAACATGACAATCGTTTTGTTATTTGGTCCATTCCTGCCATACGAGAAAGGGTTGACATAAGGGTAATTTGATAGGGTTTTACCCCTCCAGCCCTTATATTACCCCTGTAACCTCTCGGGGTGTTGTGGTATAGCTTTACTCTGGGGTCTTGGTGAGTTTCAACCACCATAGACATCTCGAATGACCAGAATTTGAGCAAAATTTACCAAAAATTATTTTACACCCATTTTAGGCTGATTTGACCCTGCTTTTATTGAATTTGATTGCCATGGTTACTAGATAAACATAGATAAGTGACCAATAAAAGCAGACAATCATACATGGGCCTGTGATATATCTATTATTGCACTTTTTATTTCAAATTAAAATGAGATTTATCTATGGCTGGCCTGATGTTAACAAGTTTTATTTAGAAAAAATATGGTGATAAAAGGGTTAAACTTGGTCAGCAGTGATAGCTCACACATCCTGCCGAGCCAGCAGCCAAAATATATCAGAGCTTTAACCCTTACAGCGCGAGGATCGAATATAGTCGACAGAATCTGACGTCTGTAGACGTCATATTTTGACGACTAAAGTCGATCCCCGCACTCTAAGAGTGAAAAGATTTATAATGACCGTGGACCCATAACACAGGTATTCAAATGAATCGGAAAGAGCTAACTAAGACAGTTATGATGATTTCAAATAGAAAAAACCCATTGGCCTCCAAGTTTTTCATAAAACAGAATTCAGCGCTTCAAGTATAAAAAAACGTTCGTTGAGATTGTTGACAACTGTTGTCTGCATAGAGTAATAGAGAACGGTTTCGCATACATATAATTATATTAAGAACATGTGGAGCTAAACCTTTTCCCATTATATCATACAACTATGATATACAGTTAGGGGTCGTGTTCATCACATGCGGCAATAGAAAGGCAAACAGCGGTAACTGCTTACTAAAAAGTAAAAGTTACTGCTGTCTGCTTTTGCAAGCTAGCAGGGATCTGGATGATGAGAAATAATATATACCATCATCAATATATACAGGGCACTGTCGCATATTTACACGCATATTTTTCGTTATTCGCTGCTTCAAATAACGAATATGGACGATATTATTTCGTTGGCCAGTTGTGTCCGCGAGGTACAGAAATGTCCGCCGCAAGATATGACCACAAAAAACGCTAAAAGACATGTCCGCCATATCTTGTGGGGGACACTTCTTTTCTGCGTTTTTTGCCGACATATTTTGTGGGGGACATTTCTGTAGCTGTCGGACACAACTGGCCCTGACATGGCCTACGTTTAATCGGGCAATGGCATAATTTGATGCCCTTTTTCATGATTTGAATCCTATCATGGTCATTTGATTTTGAAACGGTACCCAGGTAAGGCCTAAATCTCACAAGTCGATCAGTCCTCAAGTCACAATGTCCACCAAAAACACGCTATCACTGAATTATTCACTTGGATATCAGTACAAATAGAGCATGTGATATGGAGTGGAGGAGCACAATGAATAGTACATATAAGGCAATCACGCTTGTCATAGAATTCATTGTATTTTCTGTGATCACTCATTCTACCACACTGCATTATTAAATAAATATAGGTAATTGAAATGACGTTCTATTTAGGACTATTAGCGTAACCCACAAGTAAAATGCAATTGATTGGTTCAACAGTAAAGATGGCGAGGGAGTGAAATATCAAAATGGATAGCTCCATTTAGAACGACAGTAAATTTTCCTCATCATACCAGTTGTTAGAAAACACCGCGAACATCGGTGTGATGTGCCGAACGTCAGTTGATCGACTGTGTTTGATTAGCCATGATGGGTAAAGTGCTGACACGACATAATGTGACCAGCTGTTGTTGTTGCAGCAGCAGCAGCAGCAGCAGCAGCAGCAGCAGCAGCAGCAGAAACAACAGCAACAGCAGCAGCAGCAGCAACAGCAGCAATAACATCAGTAACACTGAGTAACAGCAACAGCAGAAGCAGTATAAGCAAGAAAGAAGCAGCACCACCACCGATGAAAATCAAAATGTATATTGTGACATGATTATGAGTATACAACATCCAATAACTGCTTACTAATTTGGACCACACGCATGTTTTTCCGTTACTTGTTGCATTATTCTTCGTTGGTGTATTAGTACTCTGAGCTCGGCCCTCCGAGGAGTTGGGCGCTATAGAAGTTGTCATTTCATTTCCCTACCTCTGATGAGGTCTAGGCAATTAAATAAATTACCACAAAACATGGTCGTGTGATACGGTCAACTGATTGAAATAAAGACACATCGTAAGACAAAATTTAAATGAATGGAGTTTCACATTTCAATATAAAAATTCATGTCGATGGTCAACATCATCAATAACGGCGTTGGATTCTACCATCTATGGTATTTGCCCCATGTCTCTGTGACGAAAACTTATTTGTTCATTGAAATTAGGGTTTGTAGTGTGCCATCACAGCATCTCTGTTCAAATTAAGTTTTTTTAATATCCACTGATTGTTAAAGAGATTAACTACCGTACTAATACAGGTTATCGGACCGCAACGTCAACGCAACGTGGCAACGTCAAAGAGAGGCTCATTATGTTAATAATAATGCAATCATTTGTATAATATGCTTCGTCGGACATCTTATAATTGAATACATGTGTTGATATAATTATAATATAGTGATTTGATCTCATCTAGCATGGATATATAGAAAATACTGACGATTTTGTACTGTTGCCATAGAGACCGTTTCTAGGCAGTAAGGGGACGTTTTTAAGAGGTGTGATAACAACTTTAATTTGACCTCTAATTGTTGCATGTGTGCGCAGAAAGTTTCATGTGTATTGGAATAAAAGTTTAAAATATATCAGAATATATGTATTGCGTAATTTGTTTTGTTTTAAAATCATGAAAAACGTGAGCGTAAAAGGGTTAAATAATAATAATTACACGAAGCAAATTGACGAATAGTGTTGTGAACATAAAGAAAAATAGAAGTTTACAACTCAAGCTTACCTAAAACTAGTCCACTATTTCCAACATTGGCCCAGCAATAAGCCATCACAACGTCTCATGTTTGGTGAAGTCACTCTGTTATGATTTTACCCAATCGGCACACGACGTTGTTGCGAAGTTAAATCAACGTCAATGACGTTGATTCAACTTCGCAACAACGTCGTGTGCCCCGTGGGATACTCAGAAAATTATGGTAGTTCTTTACGACCCTTTTGTATGAAGGTGACTATATAAAACTATAGCTTACCTTTGACTCACTGAATTATACAAGCTCGTTAGCCACGCTTAACACAATTATACTGCCGCCCAAAACCAAAAGGCGGTAACTGCTTAGCCTACTTTCCTAGCAGTTACTGCACTTCGGTTTTGCGGGGTACTACAGTCAACAGCATTGATTCAGGGTCGTGTGGTGTTGTGACAGCAGCAGTAGCAATGCTAGGATACCGCCGCGCCAGTCATGATGTCCGACTGCTCACAGTTACTGGTTTCGTCTGCTCAGAGCGAGTGTCAAATCCCGCCAACCAGTGTCACAGGCTGGATGCTGCAGTTGATATATTTTATGGATCCCACAGCAACTATTAGTCGTTGAGAATTGGTAGCGTAGTCCGTAGGTGGGAAATCACTTTGTTTTATATGAGTGTTTTTATTCAACTTATAATGGAGTATACGGTGCATGGAGTATAAGTTGGAATTACTATTACCATCTCACCAACATTGTGTTTTTTGCGGATCTAAGTGTGATATTTGTTTTGAAAGAGTCTGCATTATAGACCACGGTGCTCATCAGAGCGTGAAGTGACTCCTAACAGATATGCTCAATTCAAATGATGAGATAAAATCGACTCATGACACAGAAATCTGATCATCTAATGAGAGATAATGGTGGTCTTTCACGGGATAAATATGCCTACTAGCTGAACTATCACAACAGAACAGCCAAACAAAAATAACAACAGCTACACAATTTGAATGTGCTTTCTGGTGAGCTGTACAACTGAATGAAAATGGTTTTATGGGTTATGTTTATAAACGAATGAGGATATTTGGATACTGCAGCTCTGTGTCGGTTGATAGTGCCACATGGTAATAGTCAGTTGACTGTGGCATGCAGCCAATTGTGATTTCTATACATCACCCCTGTGATATCGTTTTTTGAAATATCACTGTATACATAGTCTATTTACATTGATATTGCGTTGTGAATTATTATATGACTCTCCCTCAGTGAGATAGAGCAAATAATTTGCAGATTTGTTGTTTGTTTGTGTAACGAACGTCACAGCCTGATCTAGGATATTTCATCCTGATGGAGTTCGAAGATGAGTTTGAAGAGTTTCGGACACGAGCGAGGAGCGGGGGCTTCCTGCCTTCTCGTAAACCCAGAAGGCGTTGTCAATGTCCTCACGAGCAGCTCCAACCTCGCCCGTCGTCACATTCGGCCACTCAGGGCTATTTGGCAGATACTGAGGACTACTTGGTGTCCGGATCTGACTACAGTTTTCCACTCAGAACTAAATCAAACTCTTCCCTCACAGACACCTCCAGCTTGACTCATGCCGATCCCCAGTGGAGCTACTCCAACAAAAAGTCCTTGACGACATCCAACAACATCACCGGGAAAGACTCGCACAGCGGCGTTTATCTCAGCTCCGGATTCGTGAACATACCTCCTAGAGATCTGCACTTGGACATCCTTAAAGACGTGGAGTGGATTGTTGGTGACCCTCGCCCTCGCGTATGTAGCATGCCCGCACACAGTGCCACAATTCTGAAGCCTTCACGAGGTCATGGTGGTCGCAGCGTCACCCCGACTCTACGAGAGCTGGCAGATTCCAGAAGGAACGCCTCTGGAGATGGTATTCACAAGGTACGCAGCTTTGTGATCACCCCCAAAGGCCTTCTGGAAGAGGGAAGCGACAGCAGGGCAAAGAGCAAGTCCGTCAGCACCTTCTCTGAACTCCCCAGCTCTGCAACAATGGTCTGCAAGAGCTGCGACTTCTTGCAGAAGCAACAGGCGCCCCTGTGTCACAGCTTCGCCTCTGATAGCACCACCCAAGACTTCAGGGACAGCACAGGCACCTGCAGTCTTCACTCGGACTCGGGTTCGGGTCTCTCTGTGCTCTGTGTCGTCGTCACCGGATTAGATCGCGTCGGAAAGACCACTATCATCCGAAGGTTTATCTCCTCTGATTATTCCCAGGATTCCAGCTTTGGTGAGTTTGATTCTTCATCACAGCAAACACAAAACATTTGTATAACATGTATACAATGTTGGACCAACGTCAAAGACGTTGGGCCGACGTTGCATACATCTTATAGAAATGTTTTGTGTTTGTTGGGATGCCATCTTCCTTACAACAACTCTTGACTACGAACGTGGTAGTCCACAAGTATGCGACATTCGAAGGCCAGACTTGCTGTATTATTGTTGATGGTTCAATGCTGGGCGACCGTTCACCACGCTGGCCCACCACTGAGCCACGTCTCGCGTTACCTACAAAACTTTTGTGTATTATCTTACAAGGGGACATCCACGTCTGTGTTACATCGCAAAAAACTACACTGTTCGATTGTGATAAAATGTGATTTGATCAGCTGTATTTTCTACCTCAAGGCCTAAACTTAACTCTTGTCCTGCTAGGTCCGTATATATATACATTTTGAGCACATTTCGAAACATCAAATAAAGTGATACCGAAATTAATATAGGCCTACATAAATATTGCATCTGTAAAAACAAGTCAACAATTCAAAGGGAGCTACATCAGCAATTCCAGCTTCAAATAGATAAAAAATCCTAGCTGACAATTCAGAAGGACAGGGGTTAAGTAATAAAAGTAGAATTCAATACGGAACGAGAAACTGGCTGCACAAATGGTTCCAGTTTTCCCTGCCTATTGCAGGCCCTATATAATGTATGTGTAGAAAACCGTATCAGTAAACAGATTGTGAGAGTGTTGTCTTGATGGAAAAAGTAAACCCCGAAATAGCACCACGTCTATGGATGGATTATTTTGTATCATGATGACAGAAAATTCAGCGCTTGTTGTCCGTGACACGATCCGTACAGAAAGCAAACGGGTTGACCCGATGCTGGTTTAATGTTGGGCCAGCGTCGCAGATGCTGTACCAACATTAAACCAGCATCGGGTCAACGTATCGTGTTTGCATAGATATGTTGTCCATATATGGCAACAGCCGTCCTTGACCTATCAAT
The DNA here is from genome assembly GCA_964017125.1 of Flabesymbios commensalis. Classification (NCBI taxonomy): domain Eukaryota; kingdom Metazoa; phylum Annelida; class Polychaeta; order Terebellida; family Flabelligeridae; genus Flabesymbios; species Flabesymbios commensalis. The sequence goes on along the minus strand of OZ024909.1, from coordinate 29,342,976 downwards.
GCTGCGAACAAGACCGTAAAAACAACTGCATGTCAAGGCCGCGTGTACTTTACGGCAGACTTTGGTGGCTTCCGTATTTGGGTCATATTTGACAGGAACCGGAAGTCACGTTATTAGCCTACAAGCATCGTCGTGACGCTGCTTGACATTAATGTGCAGCGGATTGATTGTCATGAGAATAAAATAATTGAAATTATAGTCTAGGCCCTAAATCTAAAACCTTTTGAATGTCAGGAAATAAATATATAATTAGAGACGATGTCCCTCAACAATAAATGTTGGCACACATTTTTTTAAAAGAGATCTCAAATCTGTCTGCCGTTCAAAATAGGGCTATACACGGGGATATAAAGCAGACCATTGGTGCTCCGGTCGGTTTGTTTAACACAAAACTTTTTGTAAAATTGTAGTTGGAAAACAATTGGCAATGATTTTTTACCGTAGAAATCTAGCATATTTTTTGTTTAATTACAGATGTCATTACATTATAATCTTTTCCGTTTTCGCAAGTAGGCCTAGGCTTAATGTACCAGTGAAGGCCGTGAAAAATCGTGACGGACAGAGTGAAAGAGATATGCGTGAAAAAGCCGAGTCGTGCGTGCAGATTCCAAGAGGAATGGTGGTGCGAGATAAACTATGAAAAACATATGAAGAACAATGTGACGATGGAATTTTCAGCAGACACAAGACGTCGAATCAGTGTTTGTTTAACGTTGGTCCAACGTCGCAGACGGTAAACCAACATTAAACCAACATTGCTTCAACGTCTTGCGTCTGCAGGAAAAGCACTCGGAAGTGCGAAAAATCCCATTGCAAAGCCTACATGTATAGGGTATAAGCGTGTAGGCCATATTATGTGAAAAGGTGACATCGTCATCAACTGCTTATTCGCAAAAGTGTTCGAACTTTGCATTGAAGTATAGTAATACTGGCGACACACAAATATAACCTAACTGTGTTTTTTTTTTAATTGAGTTGTAGAAATAGATAAGAGAGTTACAGTATCAGTTACAGTTAGGAGTTACAGTATGAGTTACATATGCATAACTGAAACAGTAATATATTTTTTTGACCTATAACGTTCAGGCCGCTAATTCGTCAGATGGATTGAGCTCGATTCCCTGCAGCTCCTTTTGTCGCACTTCCGGTGACGGCCCAAGCTGAAATGACTGTTCACCTTGTTATTTTCCATTGCTGTACCGCGAGAAAAGTCACGGGGCAATGACTCGATTTGTTTTTTAGATCATTTTTAGTTGAATTTGGACAACACCTGTCACAAACAAGCTAGCTAGGCGTGTCTTCAAATCTGAAGCCACGGTAATGACGTGTTTGTTTTCCCATGGATGACACTTGACCAGGGGGTCGTTGGGACAACAGATTAGCTTTATTACAGTTATATTACTGCTCTACAAATCGAAAATCCAGTAACTGCTTGCTCATAAAGTAAGCAGTTACTGTTTCCTAGCTTTGTATGGCTTAATTCCCCCATATACACAAAACATTTGTATAACATTTATTCAACGTCGGCCCAACGTCTTCGACGTTGCTCCGACATTGTATAGATGTTATACAAATGTTTTGTGTTTGCTGGCTGACGCCTCTCGACAGGATGCATAACAGGAAACTTCAACGGCTTCGTTATTAGAATATAATTAGGCTATGTGTCAGTTGATAACGTTGTGATGATGTCACCGAAATATCTTGATAATGTCACAACAAAATATCTTGATAATGTCACAACAAATTGATTATATGTTCGATGGATTCAGTAGAAAGAAATCAGTATACTTTGTATTGTGCTTGAAACGCATGCCAAACAGGTGGAAACTTATATATTAATTCTTATACTTACATGTACTTATATATTCCGGAAAATACACATTTCGTCTTATGCATTCATTTTATTTTCAATTATTGATTTTCTAAGTACAAAATCATCTGTAATAAAAACGTACATTTTGCACAAAATGTGCACACTAAAAGTGCCCAAAACGCATTTTAAAGCAGGAAACTGTTCATATGAGATGGCATATTTTCTTACTTTATCATAATACAATGGGATGATTCTTTATAGTATCAGCTGCTCAGACTGTCTGAGTAGTTGCCGTATGACATGATTCATCTATAATCAGACTCTATATGCCTAAACTAAGATTGAGAATTGGTTGCACTGCAATATTGTGAAAAAGGTTCAATGCAAATGGTTGAAATAGTTGAGATATAAACGTCCACAATACGGGCTAGGAAGGCCACACATGCATGAAAAAGACCACCATGTAACCATGGTAACCTGCAAGGACTCCACAGAAATTTTTTGCTGTGACCACCCAGCAAACACGGGGCAGTTACCCGTGGTGTTTCATTGTTGGACCAGCGTCTAAGACGGTGGGCCAACATTGAAATATCATTGGGTGAATGCCCCGTGTTTTCTGGACAAGCGCATTCCACGCGCCTTAGCCTGCTGACTGCTGTATATATATTTGTCTATGGCAGGGAGAGAGGATTCCGGTTACCGAATGGGAGATGACCTTCGACATGGGCTGTCTTTCATTTGGAATACTCGCTGTATAAGCGTGGTGCCTGTTTTGTCATGAGAATGGCAGTTTACGGTGAATGACAATGTCAATGACAATATCAATTAGACACTGAAGTAATAACATAATTACCAGAATACAAGGACGTGTTTATAACTGGGAGAGCACCCATGGCAATTATAGGTCACCCACGCTTGCCTGCAATTGAGATATAGATGGGGACACTTAGTGACCGGAGATTGAACCGGATCTGAGACCCAGAGTATTAAAATATTTCTGTGACAGCATAAAACTTCTGGCTGAACTCCCAGCATGCCCGGTCACTATAAACACAAACACCATCTCAATTGCATGCGAGCATGAGGTCACCTACTTAAAGTCTCGCCACCGCGACCCACAGCTTCAAGTGGGTGAAATCTCATACATCTCACCATCCCCAGGAGGTTCTCCTGGCCCAGTGTGGCATAATATATGCACGAAGGTGACCTAAAATCCTATTCATTTAATGTATCATAAGTGGGTGAAATTACTCATATTTGTTTAATTTAAGACCAACCATTTGCCAATTTTGCTGTTTAAACACCCATTTCATTCCCAATAGACTGTGATTTCACCTGCTATTAAAACACACCACTACATTATTTTCTTTGTCCGACCACTAAATTCTAAGTCGGGAATAGAGAGTTATTGTTGATCAAGTATAGGCCTACACCGATTATCATAGTAGGCCTATTGTGCTAAAATCAGTCATGTGTGACCGAGCTGTTGATTATGAGGGATCCTCATTATGGTCGGATGTGTTTTAAGTCAGTTAAAACCCTCGGCGCTCGACATTTTTAGCTGTGGAAAAGGCCTCGGCCTTTTTTAATACTGCCTTATATTGTGAAGTAAGCAGTTACTGACTTTTGGTTTTGTACCGTAGCAAATACCGCATGTTTTACTCTATATTTTGCTCTGGATGAGAAACAGTCCAGTGAACAGCTGGTCATATTAAGTGATGTTACATTAGTGCCGCGCAAAAGCCAAAAGGCAGTGTCTGCTTACTTTACAAGTAAGTAGACACTGCCTATTGGCTTTGCAGTGCAGAATAGTAGGCTCAATGTGCTACAAGCTGAAAAGTCGTCCAGGAAAAAGTGCTGTTGTGTGTGGACTGCGCTTTAGAGTTTTCACTTTCGACATTTTCTTGAACTGTTAATGGAAGCCATTATTTGTTCAGGTGTTGATTGGAGTCTTGATTCTGGTTCACTCATGAACAATGCCGGCTCTAAGCTTCAGCCAAGTGACGTGAAATTGTGTTGATTTCCATGATTGCTGGCCAACGCGATAGATGAGATCTATGCGGGTTTTTTCGACAATTAAGTTACATAATTGTTTCTGATATGATGTGGTGCCACCCCAGGTGCAAAAGTTAAATCCAACCAGTGAATGGTTTCTGTCTGGACAAAACTACATACGTGGGCCGGAGTGACGTGTCTACGTTCTGAACGATGACTTGTGAACCAATTCAATTCCATTCTTTTTTTTCGTGCAATAAAGGCCTCTGGCCTAATATATAAGGTGCAACTACAAATTCAGGTGCTGAATGTTTCTGCAATACATGGTGTACAAAAGCTTCTAATTTACATATGACATCTTTCATTTATGTTATTCATCAATTGACAAAATTGCTCGATGGTTGAGTATAATATTTAAGTAAAATAAATTAAATTCTCAGATCGAAATATATGGTAAAATATATGGTAAAATATATGGTATTCATCTTCTATCACTCTGAGATTACAATGCATACACAATCGTTCAATCCCTTGTACATGGTTGTGTCTACTCTTTTCTATTTCTAACTTGTGGCTAACGGAACGAATTTTAGCTAAATATTTCAAATGTTCCCTTATTTCTACAAGTTTGAGATACTTGTGAATCAGGGTCAGGGATCAGTCGGCGTTTAAGTTTTCACCCACTTGAAGTTGTGTCTCGCTACTGCGACACACAACTTCACGTAGTTGAAAATTACTCATATTTGTTTAATTTAATATGAAACATTTGCAAATCTTGAAGTTTAAACACTAATTTAATTCCCCAAAAACTGTGACTTAACCTGCTAATAAAACAGAATGAAAACTATTATTGTCGTGATAAGTGGTGAAAGGTTTGAACCAGAATCTCGGCGAACACATATGCAGTAAGAGAACACCATATTGTGCGTGTAAAGTAATCTGACAGCAGATGACGAGTCGACGTTGGTGCAATGCTCGGATTAGACGGGGCACCTGTCTGACACTACGTTTCCACCGGCGACTTTGTCAGCTATTATAGGCTTGGATAAACCTAACCACAGCATTGTCGTTTGATGTCCTCGAGCAGGACTCTCAATAACCACGGACATGGATACACCAGCCCAACAAACATGACACGTTTACACAATGTCTGTCTAATGTTGGCCCAGCGTCACAGACGATGGGTCAACATTAGATAGACATTGTGTAAACGTGTCGTGTTTGCTCGGAGCTCTCGAGCTCAACCACGGATCTTACTTAACAATTAAGACGCTGAAATATTTTCGTGTTAATCATGGAGACCATGGAGACAAATTTGAAATCATCATAAATGTCTTAGTTAGTTCTTTCCGTTTCGTTTGAATACCTATGTCGTGGGTTTACAGCCATTATAATTTTATTTATTTATTTCAGGGCATCTTTAGACGTCATATTCTGACGTCTAAAGATGGCCCCAGCCCTGAAAGGGTTACCAGTTACAGGTTATTGTTATAAGGATATAGGGTTCGTGGCCGAGGGAGGATACGCTAAACAATGTTGATTTAAAATTGGGCCAGCGTCGTAGATGATGGGCCAACATTAAATCAACGTTGTTTCGACGTCTTAGAGTTTGCCGGGGATCTGTCGCTGCCCTTTTCTCCCCATGAACAAGATTCGTCTGGCGTTTGCTAAATGTCGTGGCACAGTCTCCAGCTCGGGTGTTACAAAATGCTCTGAGTCGTTCACTTCCCATGCATGGTCCATATCTATTTGGATTTCGGGCTACTCTCAAAACGAACAAATGTTATTATTTATTTATAAAAGTGTGCGTGAAATATAGTTCTACTGTTTTGTTTCAATTGTTATGTTTTCACAACATGCAGCAGGCAGTGGTAGGCTAGGTTGGGTTTCGCTACCTCGATCCAGAACTTTATTTTGAAAATTGCTCGGGCGTAGGGGATCAGGATCTGTCTGATACCCCCCCCCCCATGCAAGCCTCTGCAAAAACATCCTCGCTGATACTTTTTACTGTCAGACTGTATTTCAGGTGTTTTAATTACATTCCACAAAGACAATCTAATGATGACACGCATGCCTCTTATCTTTGACAGATAGAACTACATCGTTGTCTCGGGTTGGAAAAACACTAGAAAAAACATTTTGTATTGCGCCGTCATTTCTTATTCTGCACATCAGGCATCAAGGAGACCACCATATGCTTCTCTAAATAAATAAGTCTTCAAACTATTGTTGAACTTATTCCGAATCTGTGACAATTCCTCAATGTATGCTCAAAAAGGCCATGTACCTAATAATTATAAAAACTCGATGCTCTCTTGCTTAAAAAAAGATTTTTAATGAAATATATGAGATTTTTGGTCAGCTATGTGTGAACGTATAGGCTAAACTGGGCCAGAAAAACCTCCCGAGGATGGTGAGATGAATGAGATATCACTGCCCTCCGAGCACAATTCGCGCCCTGGCGATCTGAAGCCGAGCACGCTACCTCTCGGTCACAATATTGAATAAGAGTTAGTGGAAAAGAAAGATTTAGTTTCTTTAAAGCTTGCGAGGCCAAATATGGGTAATTTTCAATCACTTGAGGTTGTGGATCGCGGTAGCGAGACACAGCCTCAAGTGGTTGAAAATTTAAATAAAAAAAATTGGGGGGATACGGGTCATCTTTATCCACTACAAGTCGAGAATTGCGACAGCAATTCGCGGCTTGTAGTGGATGACGATGACATTGGTAAATTTAGGTTTGAAAGGGTCAAATCTCGTTTCTGCGCCATTTTATCCCTCTTGTCTAAGAGCGAACCAAAGAAAAATCCACACTAGGTCCGTCTACGGTGTGGTGAAAAGCCACAATAATTAATCCACATGTGTCTAAAATAAGACAGAAGGCAGCGCTGCGGGTCGCGCAAGGGAATCAAGGCGAGGCGTGGGAGAGGCAATTTCCTGGGCAGGTTTTGTGAACAGTATCCGGATGATAGGCATCTAGTGAAATCTTACACATTCAGGTGGGATCTCTGTCAGCCCAGAGGCTACGACAAGGGCGCGACAGACAGACAGATGGCAAAAACATCGGCTCGACGCCAGGCCTGGTGTCTGCGACGCTGGCCTATATTTTACAATTGTCTTTCGCCGGCTGGGACAGGAGATGGCTGTGAGGGCGAACTTGAGCACACGTCCAAGGTGATGATTTGACGTGATATTTCTTGAGGCATTTCTTGTTATTTAGAACTAAAAAGTATCGTCAATAATCAACAAAGGAAGTATTATAGGGAATTTGCAATGACTCATGATTTTGCGCATCTCAGATTTGTGAAAGTAGTGATGGTGATCATTCCTATATATGTCAGTTTGTTTAGCTGAGTATTGATAAAGCAAAAAGCAATTACTTAGTTTTTTTTATATAAAAAAAATCCCGCTAATTGTGATATTATTTTATGAAATGATATTTTTATGATTTTAGTAGCTGAGAAAAGAATGGTATAATAACTCTGTTACGCTGTCACGTTCACTATGTCATTTTACTTTGTGCAATCACTAAGCAATGTTTTCGCGCACAGAACCCCTAGCACTCGCAGACTAGTTCACGCTAATCAGTTGTAATTCACAAACTGCCTGCATAGGGTCTAAGAACTAGCTACATTTGATCTGCAAATAGTGAATTAAATTGCGCGGATCGTTCGCAGATTGTTCTTTGACAGGGCGTAGACTGGTAGCAGATAAGCCCCTCGATCGGTTTTCTATTATTCACCGACTGTTCGCGAGATTATCGCTTCCTAGCAGAATAATTATTTTGAAATCACATCTTATACGCAGTTTATTTTGATCAGAAGCCCATCATGAACACAAGTTAGTGTGCCAGTGACAGTATTATTTGCACGGCACTATAAGGTAATTGTATTTGAGCCCTGTATCTCTGAAATATATATATTTTTAATTTTCACCTACTTGAAATTGTGTCCCGTTACCTGGTTACCGCCACCCAAAAAATTAAAGTGGGCGAAAATTACTTATATTTTTTTTAAATTTGAGACTAACAATTCGAATATTTTGATGTTTAAACACCCATTTCATTCCCAATAACAGTGATTTGTTCGGCTAGTAAGATGGATTAGAAACTATTATAGTCGTGAATAGCGCTATTATATGTAATAACTACCTACCAGTACCATGATACAATTTAGCACAATTTTGACGTGTATATTTGTTGTTTCTGGGTTTACAAGGCAAAAATGTATTTTCGCAGTAGCAGTCAGATTTTTTGCAATGAGGGATAATTATACTGATGATAAATTAGTGGTGATTATGTTTTCAGTAGTCCCCTAAAGACCATCATAATCACATCTAATGTAGGCTACACGATAGAGCTGCTAATGTGCTATTCTGTGAACCGCAGTGACGTCACTCGGTGAAAATAAGGTTATATAACACCCCCTGCCCCATACTTCATTCTGTGAAACGCAGTGACGTCACTCGGTGAAAACAAGATTACGTAAGACCCCTCCCCCATACTTCATTGTATTAGCCAGCTCGGTAAAAACAACGGAGGTCAAGGTCATTTAGTTTTACAGATGTCGGTCGGTCGTGTACATGTTGTTGTTATTGCATGGAGATTATTAAGTTTGTTTGGCCTGAGTTTGTGTCCCATTTAGGGGAAGGAGTGGTGCTGTGTGTGAGCAACGGTTGACATTTTTGTACACCAGTCCTTATCAACTTGTCCAATATAACGCTTGAGGTTCCTAAGTTAAGTACTTTCGTCTTTAGAAAGTATTCAGAAAAAGAATATAGTGATTAGAGCTTAAAGGGTTTTGATTGGAATGATGTATAGTCACCCCCATGCAGCATTCAGAAAACACAGGTACAATCACAAAGTGCTGTTGCAATGTCGGGCCAGCTTCGAAGACTGTGGGTCAACCTTGAAACAGCATTGGGTGAATGCCACGTGTTTTCCCAAAGCATACAGCAGCTCCAGTGATGGATTAGTGTTGGGCCAGCTTCGTAGACCATTAACCGGCATTGAATGAGCAATGGGCTGCGATGCTGACCTACTATTGAACCGGAATTTGGTGGGTAGGCCTATGTATCCTCTGTACAAGGTACATCGTTGGCCAGCACCGGCGATGGTGGTGGAAGAAATAGACGTTGAAGATATATTTTAACTTGTCTCCTTAGTTCTTTCCTTAATTATATCAGATATTTTATTAATGAACAATCTCTGACATTAAGGATTCTGGCCCATGGGGAAGACAAATACACTGTTATGCTTAGAAAATATTAAGCCGATTTTTTGTCTATAGCACTCAAACAGACTAAAGCCGGACCTCGGCGAGCACTACGGCACTGGCACAACATTCAACCAGCATTTGGTTAATGTAGTACTGGTCCATCCTCCGTGACACTGGTCCAACAGTACATCAACGCTGGCTCAACGATTTGAGGTTTCCGTGTGCTGTGCCTGACATTTCGAACACATCCGGAATTTGTTGGGTCCCAGCATGCAGCCGGATTGCGGCAGTACCCAGCAAACACGACAAATTGCCTCAATGTTGTATCTATTGGGCCAGCGTCGGAGACAGTGCACCCGAATTGATCCAACCTTGTGCCAATTTCTCAAGTAGCCTACTCGGAATAGCACACATAGCCTTTGCCTTAGGTTGATGTGAATATGGAATGAATAATTTAATTTCATAAGTGTAATTACTCGGGCGACTAAAATTGCAGCAGGCTGAATGTCGGATGAATGCTGGATGAGCGTTTGGAATGCTGGCCCAGCATTAAATCTTGGTTTACCAAGTCTGTACTGGGTGCTGTGATGGGCCTAGATTTGGAATAGCATAATTATGCCCAGTTTATATTCGAGTTGTAATAGCCTCTATAAAGGCCGAATTGGTGCAATCTACAATTAATTTTGGCACTGAAAGATGTGTATTGAATGCATAAGACACTATTGTGCACACAAATGCTAAACTGGACCAGGAAAAAAGTTCAAAGAACCTCCTCGAAATGGTAAGATGACAGTGCCCTCCTGACACATGATTCGAGTTTAAGCAAACTCTCGGTCACAGCTGTTCGAAACACTACCGAATCTTTACGGGTGAGCGGGAAAGACCTTTGGTACCTGAAAATAAAGAGAACAAAGATCGCTTTAATCATTTACCTACAAAGTTATCTTATTTAAATTTTCACCCACTTGAAGTTGTGTCTCGCAATCTACAATTAATTTTGGCACTGAAAGATGTGTATTGAATGCATAAGACACTATTGTGCACACAAATGCTAAACTGGACCAGGAAAAAAGTTCAAAGAACCTCCTCAAAATGGTAAGATGACAGTGCCCTCCTGACACATGATTCGAGTTTAAGCAAACTCTCGGTCACAGCTGTTCGAAACACTACCGAATCTTTACGGGTGAGCGGGAAAGACCTTTGGTACCTGAAAATAAAGAGAACAAAGATCGCTTTAACCATTTACCTACAAAGTTATCTTATTTAAATTTTCACCCACTTGAAGTTGTGTCTCGCTACCGCGACCCACAACTTCAAGTGGGTGAAAAGTACTCACATTGTTCAATTTGTGACCAAACATTTGCAAATCCTCATGTTTAAAACAAAATTTAAACTGCTAATCATGTTAAATCGAACAGATTAAAAAGACAATAGTCGTGCTTGGTACTTAACCCTTCAAGCGCCGAATTTTAAATGTAAACTATGGAGACCAAAGGGGTTTTTTCAATTTGAAATCGTCTTAGCTCTTTCTGATTCATTTGAATACTTATGTTGTGGGTCTACGGCTATTAGAAATATTTTTGCTCTTACAGTGCGGGGATCGACTATAGTCGTCAGAATCTGACGTCTACAGACGTCAGATTCTGACGACTAAAGTCGATCAGTGCGCTGTAAGAGTTGAAGGGTTAAAAAGGGCAAATAAAGAACACGCAGATGCATGTAATGTTGGTCTTAACTGAATCGCTCCTAACTATAATTATTCATCCACATGAAACTAGAATTGCTGCAAAAGAATAAAAAATATTTTTATAGTTTTACCAAAAAGGTCTTAATTTTATTTAAATATATCATCTGCCTACCACTATGCAATTTAACACAAAGTTAACGCGTACATGTATATTCATTGCTTCCGGGTTTACAAGGCGAGAGTTCGTTTTTGGAATGTTTGCTAAGAGGCATAATATTATACAGATGACAAATTAGTGGTGATTAGTTTTTCAGTATAGTTCCCTCATAATCACATCTATTTTACACGATAGAGCTGCTAATGTGCTACGTCAATCGTGTACATGTGGTTGTGGTTATATGGAGGTTATATGGGATGCTGGTAAAAATAAGTTATCCAATATTCCGTATATTCGGATGTTTTTTATTGCAAATGTTACAGCCTTAATTAGAATAAAATTTAAAAAAAAACAAAGGAAACTACATGGCAGCGTGTATGTTTTACGAGTTCAAATGAGAGCACAACTGGACATGTGTTATCTGAGTTTTATATCTCTCGGTTCCCATGCAACACGTTGGTTTGATGTTGGTCCAGCGTCGCAGACGGTGGACCAACATCGAACCAACATAGGCTGAATGTCTCGTGTTTGCTAGGGTGGGGAAGGTTACATAACCGAATTTGAATGAACGGTAGACGGAACGAATTCTCAAGTGTGGACATGACAAGCGTGGCTGTGTTGGCAATTCTGTTTTTGTTGTTCCCTTGACATGCTGAAAAAAGCCACATGGCATATCAACAAGTCTGCAAACATTGAAGGAACGTGACCGCAATGTAAAATCTAGCGAATGCGTGACGTCGGCCCGCCGTCGGGGCGGTGTGGGGTTCGACCGTCTCACTTGGGTATTTATGGTAAATCACGAAGTATAAATCTGATATTTCAGAATGCTCAGAATTTTCCAATTTAAACGAAAAATAAAATAAACACCACAATTAGTTTTATTTTTTAAATAATTAAGCTCAATACAAATGGCACAGTGCATCTTCAATTATGCAATTTAACACAAAGTTAACGCGTACATGTATATTCATTGCTTCCGGGTTTACAAGGCGAGAGTTCGTTTTTGGAATGTTTGCTAAGAGGCATAATATTATACAGATGACAAATTAGTGGTGATTAGTTTTTCAGTATAGTTCCCTCATAATCACATCTATTTTACACGATAGAGCTGCTAATGTGCTACGTCAATCGTGTACATGTGGTTGTGGTTATATGGAGGTTATATGGGATGCTGGTAAAAATAAGTTATCCAATATTCCGTATATTCGGATGTTTTTTATTGCAAATGTTACAGCCTTATTTAGAGTAAAATTTAAAAAAAAACAAAGGAAACTACATGGCAGCGTGTATGTTTTACGAGTTCAAATGAGAGCACAACTGGACATGTGTTATCTGAGTTTTATATCTCTCGGTTCCCATGCAACACGTTGGTTTGATGTTGGTCCAGCGTCGCAGACGGTGGACCAACATCGAACCAACATAGGCTGAATGTCTCGTGTTTGCTAGGGTGGGGAAGGTTACATAACCGAATTTGAATGAACGGTAGACGGAACGAATTCTCAAGTGTGGACATGACAAGCGTGGCTGTGTTGGCAATTCTGTTTTTGTTGTTCCCTTGACATGCTGAAAAAAGCCACATGGCATATCAACAAGTCTGCAAACATTGAAGGAACGTGACCGCAATGTAAAATCTAGCGAATGCGTGACGTCGGCCCGCCGTCGGGGCGGTGTGGGGTTCGACCGTCTCACTTGGGTATTTATGGTAAATCACGAAGTATAAATCTGATATTTCAGAATGCTCAGAATTTTCCAATTTAAACGAAAAATAAAATAAACACCACAATTAGTTTTATTTTTTAAATAATTAAGCTCAATACAAATGGCACAGTGCATCTTCAGCAGGGTGTTTTCTCAATGACACAAGTTTTTTCTGAAACCTCGACTAATTGCCTGAATCAACTATAATTAATAATATTTCCACAAAGTAGCCCTTTAACGATCAAGGTAGTCAATTAGGTGAACATTACTTTTGATTTCCTAAATTGTAGTTCACGTATTTGCAAATCTTGCCTCTCGGAGACATATTTCACATTCAAAAGTTGCTATTTAAAGTTGTAATAAAAATTGCGTTAAAGATTGTCATAGTAGGTCATAAAGGGATAAATAACTTAAAATATCCAGAAATTGCACATGTTTGAATTTCGGGTTAAAAACTTGTAATTAAGTCATAACCATGGAAATCAGTGAGTCCTATCCAGCGAACAAACGAGAATGAGACACTGTTGATGCAGTGTTGGTCGACCGTCTGCGACGCTGGCCCACCACTACATCAACGTGGGTTCAACGTCTTGACGTGGGCTCAACGTTTACTTGGGGCTGGGATTGACATTTCGAATCCATCCATAATTTCTTCGGTCCCTGCATGCAGCGGGATTGTGGCAGTACCCACCAGACACGACACATTGTCTCACTGTTATTCCAGCGTTGCGCCAAATCCTTGTGTACTCGGTGTAGTACACCTAGCCTTTGGTTTTCCGAAAGTACTGGGCGCTAATGTAGCTAGCCCATTAATTTGTACATTAGTCGAGTTTGACATTTCCAACTCGTGGACGTCGCCATACTACGTGTGTGTGACTTGCATCATCGTAGGACATAGGTTGATGTGAATATGGAAAGAATAATTCAATTTCATATGTGTAATTACTCGGGAGACTAAGATTACAGCAGCTTGAATGTCGGATGAATGTTGGGCGAGGGTTTGGAATGCTGGCCCAGCATTAAATCTTGGCTTACCAATTATGTCACTGGGAGCGGTGATGGGCCTAGATTTAAAGTAGCATAATTATGCTCAATTTATTTTCGTTTTGTAAGAGCCCAAAGGGTAAGTTGGTGCAAACTACAATTAATTTTGCTATAGAAAGATATGTGCATGAATGCATGATGCTTTAGACCACTTATCCTAAACATGATAAACGAGGATGAGCTGAATCCTCCTCACGAATATAAATCATTTCAAGGTGTAATTTTGTCTGAATCTGTTTCATTCACAATGTTCAGTAGTGGATGTCTCTCAATAATTTATCTTTTGATTATGAAAAAGTATTTTTATGATTAGTTTTGATTGATGAAGCCTATAATACTATATATACTACTCACATCCGACATTATTAGATATTGTGAATGTATTAATCTCATGAATAACACGCGCATCCCAGATGATCAGCGGGTGGTCACTATAATATTCTGTCCACAGGAGAATATCTGTAGCGCTTCATGTAAATTCAGCTTTATACCTTCATACTCCGGATTAATGCTGGGCCAGCGTCTACGACACTGGACCAGCATTAATCCAACATATTTTCGATGCCTCGTGTTCGTAGAGATGGTTCTGTCTCCCAGTAGAGATCACCCCTTGTTGGAGTTAAAAGGTACTAAACTGCCACTCTATAAACTTTCCCACTTCAAGGGGACGAGATATAACGCAATCTAATATTTCACTGGCTTATTATTAGATTTATTAATTTGATTTATCAGATTTGAGCTCGCGCTGAATGCACAAAAAAAGAATATCAAATAAATTAACTCAATATTGACAACACGCCAATGGGACAAGATATAACGCAATACAATATTTCCCTGGCTTGTTATTGGATTTAAATTTTACATATCAGATTAAGCCCCCGCTGAAAGCACAAAAAGAAACAAAAGACAGATCTCGTTTAAAAGTTAATTCTAATTAGAGGCTCGTCCAATTGAATTTACTTTCCTGTAATTGAAAATGAAATAAATCAACTCAATTATGACAACACACTTTTCAGACCATTTTATGATTCGAAACGTGAATACTTCTAAGTTTATCTTTTATGAATATAAAGATGTATCAATTAGGATGATTAATAGCTTTTTTGAGTGAAATGCAATAAAGAAAGTATAAGACAGCCACTGAATTAATTCTGCAAAATCCAATAAATCAGGAATCAGCGTGTTTACTCATATCGAGAACGAGCTAACAGCTTCACCAATAGATATGTGCCTGGAAAAATGAAACGATTTCAGAACAACTTCAGAAGTAGAGATTGTTGGATTTGAAGCTATAGCCCGATTCTGTCGCCAAGTGCAATACGGTTCATTCATGGGCATTAGTGTCCACAGCAAAATAAAAAGAATCGCCCATTCAATATATTGCATTGACCGAGGGTTTTGTGATCAGTCCACGGGAACCCAAGTTGGGAAAATCCCACAGTTGGTTCAGATATATTTAGTTTCCAATAAGAACAATACAGAAATGTGTAAGCTTACGACAAGGTTCTTCTCGCGCACTACCGACTCACGCAACATCATAAAGCCCAGATCAATATACGAGAAAAAGGGTAAATGAGATTATGGCACCGGTTCAATTCACCGGCCCGCACCTTGCGGGCCGGTGAATGGAACCAGTGCCATAGTCTCCAAATCACCACTCCCTCTGGAATTTTATCTATATTATTGCCAGTAGACTTTGTAGGTGATGGTGTAGCTCCAGAACCTGCTGAACATTATTCCTATTAGCGCCTTGAGGGTGGTATTGTAGCTCCATGACCTGCTGACAGAAAGGTGAACATTCTCCCTAACAGCGCCTTGAGGGTGATGTTGTAGCTCCATGACCTGCTGACAGGAAGGTGAACACCTCCCTTATAGCGCCTTGAGGATGATGTTGTAGCTCCAGGACCTGCTGACAGGAAGGTGAACATTCTCCCTTACAGCGCATTGAGGGTGATGTTGTAGCTCCAGGACCTGCTGACAGAAAGGTGAACATTCTCCCTAACAGCGCCTTGAGGATGATGTTGTAGCTCCAGGACCTGCTGACAGAAAGGTGAACATTCTCCCTAACAGCGCCTTGAGGATGATGTTGTAGCTCCAGGACCTGCTGACAGGAAGGTGAACATTCTCCCTTACAGCGCATTGAGGGTGATGTTGTAGCTCCAGGACCTGCTGACAGGAAGGTGAACATTCTCCCTTACAGCGCCTTGAGGGTGATGTTGTAGCTCCAGGACCTGCTGACAGGATGGTGAACACTGTCCCTTGTAGCGCCTTGAGGGTGATGGTGTAGCTCCAGGACATACCGTCAGGAAGGTGAATATTTTACCTTGTCGGCTGATGAAATCCTGGCTTCATGGTCTGTTGACAGAACTGTCAAACGTAATCTGCATTGCAATCTCTATTAGCCAACGCTGAGTAAATATATGTAAAGCCATCGTCTCAGAAGTTGGTCTCTTTTGGGCCCTGTTTCACCAACGGCCCTCACCCTTACAACGCTGAAATATGTTTTTATAAGTCATGGAAACCCAAAGTTTTTTTTCAATTTTCAAGTTTTACTGTCGGCCCACCGTCCACGACGCTGGCCCGACAGTAAAACAACGTTGGGTCAACGTCTCGTGTTTGCTGAGAGGTGTGCACCACATCGGCCAGCGTGGATAAGGGAAAACCTACTGCGTCTGATTTATTTTCTCTGTAGCACATAATATTATTATGCCCTAGACACAAGCTTCCCTCTTAATACGCCACAACTATCTTTCTTGTGCAAGCCTTGACTTATGCGACCTGTCCCACGAGTCAAGGCTCATCGAGAATCAATATATGATACGTGACTCCTGTTAATTCGATGTTCAACAGTGAACCTGATCAGTGTTACATCATACACCATATGGCGACAACTCTTATCTCATACCAGCGAAGCTGTAACTAAGAGCTTCCATTTTCTTGCTATGGGTGATGCCAGAGGGTAGTCTCACTTTCCATTTCCTGAAATACGAACAGTTTTCCGGCTGCTCCAGAGCGTAATATGCTGCTAGCTGGCAGAGGTGAACATTACACCGGCCTCCCAGTAAACACAAAACATTTGTATAACGTTTGTACAATGTTGGACCAGCGTCGAAGACGCTGGGCCGGCGCTGTACAAATGTGACACAAATGGTTTGTGTTTGCTGGCCTCCAATGAGGGGAAGCCTACCGGGTCTGTTTGCCATTACCATGCAACACATGTCAAGCTTCCCTGCTCCTTAGGGGATCTTCGCGAAAGTTTACAATGTTCCAAAAGGTGAACACCGTTCCTATTGGATTTGACCACCCACCTGTGGTAGACAATATACTGATTTAAAACTTAATACGAAAAAAATGTTTTAATACAAATTACCACAATAATACATGTTTAAGGTACTGCTATGAATATTTTGGTTAATTTATTAGTAGATTTGGCATTATCATGATTATCGCTACGAATTCACGCTTGTAATAGGCCTACTAATACCAGCCAGACATCGACACCAGCAAACAATGGACTTTTAACCAATGTTGTTGTGATGTTGGACCAACAATCAAACAATCAATCAAGCAATCAATCAGATGCGCATTCCTCATTATCATCTTTATCATAGCAGGCATGTGTGAGACACTGTGCTTACTAAATAACACCATGTATAATATGATCATGATAATGTCGGCACTTGTACTAATTATTTGGCGAGGTGCGCAGACTGAGTGGAGCTTTAGATACACGATGGGATAATGCGCATGACGGAAGTTGCGGTGTCACAATAGATCCGGCTGTCATCCCGGAAGTGGGCCGTCGGCACTTGACATGGAAGGTCACCAGATATAAAGAAGATTATTCCCAGCAGAATCATTCTTACAACGTTGGTTTGGTGTTTAGCCAACACCTGTCGTCGTTGGCTGAATACCAAACCAACGTTTCAAGTACCCACAATATCAGGTGGCTGTATTGTCAATCTGCAAATGTAAAAGTTC